>KZ119404.1:43877-64991 GCA_002153405.1 Mycosphaerella populi pn0402
CGGCAAAATTAACAAGGGCGAGAAGGATCTAGACTGCGCCATTCGTGAGGTCTATGAAGAAACTGGCTTTGATGTGCGCGAAGCCAATTTGGTGCTAGACGAAAATTCTGTCAAGCATATCGAGATCACGATGCGGGAGCAGCATATGCGGCTTTACGTGTTTCGTGGTGTGCCTAGAGATACTCACTTCGAGCCTCGTACGCGCAAGGAGATCAGCAAGATTGAATGGTATAAGCTGTCGGAGCTCCCAACGCTTAAGAAAAACAAACAGGGCGAGGGCTTGGCGGTTGCTAATGCGAACAAGTTTTACATGGTCGCGCCTTTCCTCCATCCTTTGAAGAAGTGGATTGCGCAACAGAAGAAATTGGACGCCAAGGCTCAACCAGGCGTATCTCACACGCAAAATGAAGAATACATCTCTATGGACGACGGGGGATATGTTTCCAATGGCTTCTCATCTCAGCCGAGACATACTGGAGTGGCTATTCCGAGCGACCTACCCGAGGTTACGTCGGCTCAAGATGCTTCATCCCATCTCAAAGAGCTCCTGAAGATTGGGGGAATGAATCTCATGCCGGCACAGACAGATATCCCACAGGTAGCACAACCTGCTGAACCTGCCGGTGTTGATCAGCTGAAGTCTAATGCTCTACTTGCGTTGCTGAGACAGGGCTCAGATAACTCTGTTCCTCAGAAAAATAATCTGCCTGGATTAGTCCCACAGTTGCCGTCCTTGAACGAGCCACAGCCATCAAACCAAGCTCCGCATTTGGCACCAAATTTTTTCCCTGGGTTCCCTCAACAGCATCAACATGCACCAACGTCGAACTTCATGCAGGAGACATCAGTCCAGCCTGGTTACAATGCTGCTCTTAATACTACCACTCAGGGTCCAATGGGCGCAGCAGGGCTTCCTCAATATCCGCCTTTGGCTCAACAAGAACTTTCAACATCTCCTGCATTTCAAAGAAATCCCCAATCGCATGCCCACCATTTTCAAAATGCATACCCCGCTCCTCCCACGAGTGCTCCTGCTCCCTTTCAGCGGACAGGAGATCCTCAGTTCTCTCAGCAAGCCCAGCCGTCTCAAGTCTCTGGCGCAGCAGTTCCACCGGCAAGTAAGCTGCCACCTCCAAAGCTCACAAACCACTCGCGTGCGCTGCTAGACTTCTTCAAAGGAGGTGCTGCTCAGACCCCGCAAAGTCCATATGCTGCCACACTGGCAATCCCGACCCCAGCAGTAAACCAGCCCCGGAAGACCTCTCAGCATCAGGATAGTCTGCTTGATCTTTTCAAGGGTCAGGCCAAGGCACCCACTCCCTCGCCTGTGGAGCTATCTGCCCATCCGGTTCCCTCTTCTGGATCACACACTCCGAAAGCAGACGTTCAAATTCTCCAGCGGAAACATCAACAGCTTGGTGGTGGTAAAAATTATGGAGCGAATGCATACAAAGCGGGCCAGACATCGGCAACAGTACAAGGGCCTTTGAATATTCCTCAGTTCGAGGCGATTCCCAAGGGAACACCTAAGAAGGCAAATGGGTCTTCTCGCAAGAATAACCAAAATCGAAGGGAACAAGCACAATCGCAGCCGCTTTCCTCGCCCATTACTATCTTGTCTCGTCCACAGTCTGCCAAGCGAGATGTCTCTGTCTCAAGATCTAATGTTCAAGCATCTCAGCCAGTCTCTCGGTCTCCTGCTACCCAGCCACAAGCCCCAGAGCCGGTCAAGCCCTTCCAGCCACAAATTTTGCGACGCTCAGACAAGACAGGCTATGAAGAATTTCTTACAAACCCTGCGAGGCCACAAGGTTCAAACCGCAAACCGAGCTTGCCTGACTCAGGAGCTCAACGGGCCGAATTGGCACCTCAAGGTAATTTCGATCGCCGGCCCAGTCAGACTTCTGCTCAAAAGGATGCCCTTTTGTCTCTTTTTGGCAAGACAGCTGCCTCGCCCTCTCCCCAATCTGCTACACAGGACTACCAAGCCGGTGCTTCAAACCAGCAATCTTTTGCGGCCTCTGGCTTGGTGAGTCCACTCTCGTCGTCCCTTCATTTCCCTCTGAACGGGGACTCTCCATCTCGCCGTGGTACCCCCTTTGAGGGTGAGACGGCCCCTAATCGCATTGCATCACCGAGTAACAAGGCGTTTCTTCTTGGGTATTTGCAGGATGTTGCCAAGGGCATCAAATGAACTGTTTATGATTGTTAGCTCTGCCGTTACTGTGGCAGATTAGCGTTTGTACTTTGATACATGGATAGTTGGCACTTGAATTTAAGCTCTCAATGAATGAGGGGCCTGCATTGAAGTTATATTCACACTCGTTGCATAAGTCATGTAAAACGATGAAAACTCGGAATCTCTACCTAGGTAATTACAACAGTCGGAGTCAACATTAAATAGCAATTTGACCAGTTTCTATCCATCCGTAATCATAGAACATCGTAAGACGCCGCCACCCAGCGGGTGGAAGACCACTACCAAGTCAGAGATCAATGAACTCGTCGCCAATGCTCTTCCATGTTGTCTTTGCGATCAAATTTTTTATCGCAATCCTCATTCAAACACTCCCAGGAACCGGGAAAAAGGTGTTGTGTCTCGAGATGCCGGAACAGGGTCGTTTTGGAGGAAAACTGACGGGTAGATTTGCACTCGAACCATTTGCATCTAAATGGACCCTGTTTGCTACTAATATTGTTGATGTCAGTAGATGTATTGGCTGTGATAATATTACATATGACGAGGTATTGAAGATTAGAAACTAACGAGAGCTTTGCTCTTTTCCGCTGATGAGTTGCAGCTTTACGCTTTACTCTACCGGGCATGAAATCATTCCTCTCCGCTTCATTTTCATGTTGTGCGCTCGTGACTTCATCAGAACATTGTGAATCGAGAAAAGATGTTTCGTTATGAAAGGGTCTGTTATGCTGCGAGACCTCAAGATCGGAAGCGGGTGCGGCCTGACAGGGGTGGTGCACGTAGGACGGGATTTCGGAAGCAGTCATAGGAACAGGCTGCGAGAACATACTGTTGCCAACATAGCAATATGGATCAAAACCAATAGATTGGCCATCTCTTGTAGTAACAGAAGGGTACGAGAGGGTTCCCAGGTGGTCCGGACTAAGCAATGAGAAACGATCCTCACATGATGAGAGTCGTCGTCCGAGGTGATGATGTCTGCACTGCGAGTTCTCCATTACAAGAATGTGTTGTGAAGGGATGGTTTAACTTGATGAAATTGTGAAGGGTTGATTCTATATCAATCGTGTGTAGAATTTATACTGTTGTTATGAAACCAGGAAAGACTTGATATCTATACTATGAAGCGGTGGTCCATGCATTGCATCCTTTTTGAAAAACGCCACGGAGCCGCTGCCTCTTGCGCTGACAGCCCACGGGGGAGTGGCGATGCACTTGGGTAAGACTTGCGGTGGGGCACCCAAATTCGTTACGGATTGGGTGGACCCCCCACCGCTATGATACCTGCTAGCATTTAGGATTCATCACGGCGCTAATGCATGCTGGGCCGATCGGTGGCAACCGGTTCAGCCAGAACCCATTGGTTATACAAGTTCTAGTAGCCCCAGAATCGCCGCATCGACATGTCTTTGTTTCAAGCTCGGGTAAATGAGAATTCTTCGGTGGAAATGAGAGCCGATCTCCACGGGCCTCCATAAATCTTACAGGCAAACTCGAAAACCAAAAGGGACATACTCAATTACCGAAATCAATAACTACCAAGATTTTTCAGAGGTCCCCTCCACATCTCAACATGGATGATTTCTGCACTCACTCCACAGACTTTGACAGGAGAGGTATAATATAGGACTTCTCAGATCAGCAGCCGCGAGATTGATTCGTAGAGACGCAATGACTACCAAGTCAGATATTCGATGTACGACATTCCTGGAGGGTAATTAGAATTTTACTATTGTTAGCGAGATCCATATGATATCATCAGAATGTATTTGAGGCACCAGGTGTCGTGCTGGTGGGATAACTAGCGAGCGATTCCTTAGAATCTTCAGCTAAGCAAGTGTGCTCGACCGAGCAGTCTCACTGCCCGAGAACTCTCCGCTCGAAAGAACCTACTCGCACTGTTTGCTCAATTAAACTTGCCCCGTTCTCACATAGAGCCTCCTGGCTTTGTGCCTTTGGCGTATCTATATCCACAGATAACTGGAAATCCCTCTTTCCTCCGGACGTATGGTTTGGTTGACGGGGGAATGAAGAAAGCCCGATTGAGGAGCTGCCATATGTGTTGCTTTGGTTGGTGGTCTTGTTTTTGTTCCTGAAAAACACGAACAACCCCCTTAAAGCTGGCAGAGATAACGCGATGATAGCAGCACTAATCTCGGCGGCGGACCATGCCATTGCAACTGGTAGATACTCAATAAATCCCGAGGGGTGTTCGAGAGCGACCATCATAGAGGTTAGTCGTAAGATAGAAAATCTTTTCTTGTCAGTGTTGCATTGACCAAATGATAGACTGGCTGTACGTACATGACGGCACTATGATACGATATATGAGTCTCATCGTTGAAGTATGAGGGATACAAGATATGTAAACTTACAGAATACCAATGCAGAAACAAGTGAGTAAAGAAATCTTCTTCATCAAACTGATTTGAAGATGGCGGACAATTTCGATTGGTAATAAAAGAATAAGAGAATCGCAGACAATGGTGAGAACTGCGGTTGCAATACAAAACGCCGAAGTGCTCATACATTTGCCTTGAATGTTTTGATTCCAGAGAGACTGGAGTGGAATGCATTGTAGAACAACAAGCAGTAGCTGGGCAAGCCAAATAGCTGTCAAAAACGTGAATGAAACTACTAGCCAGCGCTTGAACTGGGGTAGTGGGTTCAGACGCGCATAGAAAGCTAGCCCAGATACTCGACAGATCCAGAGCGTCATGAAATATAGAAACTGGCCAGCTACAAGGAGCTTGAACATGGTGCTCATGTTTTCAGGATCTCTGGAGTTCAAGACTCCGATTGACAAGCCCAGGTTCGCCCACGCGAATATCTATGAGGGCAAAGAGTAAACGCCGGTTCTATTTAGCAAAGGTCGAATTGAGAAGCTTACTTGGCCGACCAGGATAATCCAATCATCTAGTCCTCCGGTATATCCTTTAATCAAAAACCAACGAGCGTAGAGGCGGATCATTACGATTAAAGTTGATAGAGCGGTTACCGCATAGATGGCTGCAACCGAACCACTCTGTGAGTGATCCTTAGCCATGGATACATTACCCTCTTGCCAGGGCATGCTGGGAATTCAAAAGCATTTCAGATGTGATGGAAGAAAAGCAA
The DNA here is from genome assembly GCA_002153405.1 of Mycosphaerella populi pn0402. NCBI lineage: Eukaryota > Fungi > Ascomycota > Dothideomycetes > Mycosphaerellales > Mycosphaerellaceae > Mycosphaerella > Mycosphaerella populi. The sequence continues at coordinate 49,195 of KZ119404.1, forward strand.
GGAGACAGTGGCGTTAGATTAGGAAAATCATCACGGAGAGGGGCTTATACGAGTAAGGAAGTCCTGACGAAACTGAATCTCGGATAAAATGGCTTGGTCTCCACAATGGCTTTCTCGTGTTATGCTAAATCTAGTTACTGGCCCCCAGTCAGAATATGATTGTGTCGGGCCAAGGATCAAGGAAGACCAGGGGTGAAATGAGCATCTGCCATTAGCCTGTCAATTCCAATGACTCCAGATATCCATGAATATGTTCTCGTTCAAGTCAATAGGGCTGTATAGGCGAAGCATAATCTCTAGTGAGAACCTGGTCCTAATTATGTCCAACTTTTCCACGTGCGACAGTCCACGCTAGCGAGGATTTGGCCCCTCGTGGCTGCAGCCGACATCATGAGGTAGTATCCATTCGGGATGGCCGAGTGCACACTGAACATTGGCCCTCTGCCAGTGGAGGACACCCTAACAGATAGTAGGAATAACAGTATAGATACAAGTGGTCCAACATCAGACTTCAATTCTGTCCCCCAAAACATATCGAAATCGATAGATACCCTCCCCTTGCAAGATTGTTGGGTAACATGGCCCTTGTGAATACATTTACGTGGTCAATTATAGGGAGTACATTTATGAGATATCACAAATCCTTAATTTACATACAATTCGTCCAAGCCAGAGTGTACTCGCAGGGTCTAACAATACACGCAGCACTCCCGCAGATATGGTTTTCTATGCCACTGCTGGCGTTTATTGACGTGCATAGGATGATCAGCAAGTGGTGGGGCTCCCCGCGCCGTCCGTCATTACCAGACTTGTAGAAGAATTGCTCCAAGCGTATGGCTCCATAAGGGGTGACTTAACTGGCTTATTCTGATAACATGAGACCTTCTCATTCCCTTCTGATTCAATTGCCATTGGACTATCTTGCGTGATCGGGATTCATGTACATGACTGATGAGTCTCTATACTCGAGTTGAGAGTGTCGATCAGAATTCAGGAGGAAAGGTGAGCCGTAAACCCGGAAACCTCGTTGGTTTTGCTTGAATGTGCTCAATGCTCATAGGTCTAAAATAAGCTTCCCAACGTGGTACAAGACTCCAGGAAAGGCACATTCGGAGTTGAAAAGATGGCAGGCATTCCATACTCCGGAGGCTCATTGTTCAACACCACGTGACTGAACCCAACGTCATTATCCGCGGGATATGAAATGGACTTCTCGGATTGGCCTTTACAAAGCAATCTTCAACGACAATGCGTCCACGCCTGTCGGTCTGCGGTCGCTGCTTAGCGCGCAGTAGACCTTTCTCTACTACATCATCGCATGCAGGAGCTTTTCAAAATGCGTCTCTACCCCCCGATTTCGGATATGCTCGGCTCACCAACCGCGGCCTCATCTCCATAACCGGTGTCGACAGTGCAACTTTCCTGCAGGGCCTGATCACCCAAAACATGCTAATAGCCAATGATCCTGCCAAACCCGTCCGTCGAACAGGAGCATACACTGCTTTCCTCAACTCCCAAGGCCGCATTTTGAACGACGCATTCATCTACCCACTACCGAATCCCGAAAACAACAGCACGGAACTCGAGTGGTTGATCGAAGTTGATAAAATTGAGGTGCCCACTTTGATGAAGCATTTGAAAAAGCATAAGCTACGCGCAAAGCTTAAACTCAGAGCTATTGAAGATGGCGAACGCACGGTCTGGTCATCATGGAAGAACCAATCCCAATCACGGTGGGCAGCATACAACTTAGAATCCGAGTCTGCGGCCATATCTCCATTTTCTCCTTCATCGAATATCGTTGGTTGCATTGATACACGCGCCCCAGGCTTTGGATCTCGCCTTATTACACCAGGGCCAGAAGATTTGCGCAACCACTTCCCGGAGGAATCACAGCTTGCCGGATCTGAAGTAAGCCTGGACTCGTATACAGTGCGCCGGATCTTGAATGGTGTGCCGGAGGGACAGTCGGAGATTCTTCGCGAGTCCTCTCTGCCAATGGAGTGCAACATGGATATAGCACGAGCTATTGATTTCCGCAAGGGCTGCTACGTTGGCCAAGAGCTGACGATCCGCACGCACCATACAGGCGTAGTGCGCAAGAGGATCCTCCCAGTTCAGCTCTACACGGGCGACCTGAACACCGCAGACGAGCCTGTTTATGATTCATCAGTGGAGATCCCTACGCCACCCGCCGGCTCAAATATAATGAAAGCCGGTGGTCGTCGAGGTCGCAGCGCCGGGAAATTCTTGAATGGTGTTGGTAATATTGGCCTTGCACTCTGTCGCTTAGAAATGATGACCGATATTGCTCTCACGGGCGAGGGGACTCAATATACCCCCGAGAGCGAGTTCAAGGTTTCTTGGACTGCTGAAACAGAGCAACCTGCCGAAGTGAAACTCAAGGCATTCGTGCCCTCCTGGACGAGAGACTTCATTCACAATGGTGGGGTGCGCAAGCCTACTCCTCGCCCGGCAGTTGACCAAGAAGGCGAAAGAGCTCGTGAGTTTGTCGAACAGCTAGAGGAAGAGGAGGCACAAAAACGGACGGACTAGTTCGGCGTTCGAGATGACGCTTTCATGTATACTAGGAAAAATTGTGAATATTATTATGAATATACCAAATATCTCTATTCTATCAACTAACAACTAGCCAATAAATGGCTGGGGTATCTTATTTAAACATGCGATGGTGTACAAGCACCAAAAGACTTTTGAGCACGCTCCTGAAGGTCTGTTTCGACCTGTCTCATAATCAGGTACGAGCTAAATTTCCGTCGATAGATGCATAGTTTTCGAAGGCAAGTCTATTGGGGTAGGAAGCCAAAAGAGTTACCGGCGTTTCAATACTGACATGAATCAGTTACCATTGGTCTTGGCCGCGGCCTCTTCAGCATCCGCGGCTTCATCTTCTTTGGCAAGCTGTTCTTCAAGTGCCCTTCGTTCCTTTTCACGCTGAGCATTCTTCAATCGCATGAGCGTCATCTCCTCCAGGCTAGGTGTACCAGAAGCCTTGGCGGATGGATTGAACGAAGACGCTTTTGGCGCGTCTTTTGAAGCAGCAGATGCGAATGATCCGAATGAAGGTGCCTTTCCACTTTTGGGAGCTGAGTTCAACCCCGGGAAGCTGAAGGACGGCTTGCTAGGTTCTGTTGGCTGGGGAGCTGGAGTAGGCTCGGGGGTTCCAGATGAAGCAGGAGAGTCTGTTTGTGCCTGCCCAGCATGGGCTAGGTCAGGCTTTTGACCGGATGCCCAGGAAACCGATTCAACCAAAGCCCAGTCCCCATCAGCTCTCCGAATATTCTGCTCGCCATCTACCACAGCAGCATGTGCGCTGACGATCGAGGCAAAGACAATAACTCCAGTAGCGAATGTAACCTTGCTACGTTTGCCTTCTACTCGTACGCGCTTATCCTTCAACATCAGCGTATTCTCAACCTTGCCGAACGGCGCAAATAGCCCTGCAAGCCATTCTCCATCAAGGTCGAGGCCGCGACCCTCACGCTCCCAGCGCACCTTAACAGACCGATCAAGTTCTGTCACCTGAGCATCCTGTGATCGATCCACCCGTTGACTGCTCCGATCCGCCGCCCTTCGCGCCTCCTCCTCTTCAGCATCTATAATCTTCTGCTCCTCATCAAGCTCGCGCTTCAGCTTCTCCGCAGCCTCACGTCTCCTATTCCGACCATCCTCCGCAATTCTTGCAATTTCCTGCTGTAATTTCGCCTCGGCATCGTCATCCCCCGCAGACGCCCACGATCGCTTCGTACCCTGTTGTCCCGTGCCACCCGCCGCCGCCGCCGCACCAGCCCGCTCGCGCGCTTCAAGGTCATCACGCATCTTGCGCTTCGCAGCATCCATGAGATCGCGCTCGCGCTGCTTACGCATACGCGCCTCCCGCGCATTGTCGTAGAGCTGGCGGATGGCTGGGTCTGAGAGGACATCGTTCGCGATCTGGAGGAGGTGGAACTTGTCGAGGTCTTGCTGTGTGGGGCTTGCGATTTTGTCGGGGTGATATTTCAGGGCAGTTCTTCGGTAGGCTCGGCGGATTTCGGCCTCGTTGGCTAATGGTTGGAGGTCGAGGAGTGCGTAGAAGTCTTGGTTGGAGGCGGCGTGCGCCTTGAGGTCTTCGGAGCCTGACATAGTGGTGGTCTCGGCCTGCGAGGCGCCGAGTAGGTGAAGCGCGGGTGCCTTCTAGAGTTCACCTGGAATATGGAAGCCCTATGGGCGGACTTCTGGAAATGGGTAGGAGTTGTGGAAGTGGCTGGTTGAGGTTGAGGATGAGGATTTGGGGAAGATCTTAGTCACAAACTGCGGGTGCGGCTCCAAATTCGAAGTGGGCCTTGCTTCCGTCACATTATATCTCCAAGTTTTTGTTGCTTCTATAATCTGTCGCCTCAAATCGAGAGTCTCAAAGAAACGTCGAATTTCGTTCAGGATTTGTGGATGAGTTACAAATACTAAGTCATGAACTGATAGCCATGATAATTTATGAGGAAAATGATGTCCTGAAGACCCAAGTTACTAAACGTCGCAAGTTAGTAACTACACCAACTTCTACGCAAGATGCAGCCAATTCTTGGCATGAATCTCCTTTGCCCTTGAGCATATTCTTTAATACCCCGAATACATAACATGAGATATCAATCTCAGTGTTTAGGAAGAACAGGCAGAACAAGCAGACAAAGCGGAGAGCATTGACTGTTTGCCGCCTTTCGAAGCCTGCCTCACTTCCTCCTTCAACAGACTCTTCATGATGGCTTCAACGGTAGAAAGACCGACGAATATTGAGCTTGGAAAAGTTTATCTTGCTTTTGCATTAGCTTTATTGAAACAAAAACCCGCAGACTGTTCTGCAAAAGGTACCTGAGCAATGTTGAGGTCGTGATACTACAGTGCAACTGATAACATTAGATTACATTCTGAAAGCTCGAGAATTCATCCGGAAACAAAATTCTATAGACATATTCAATTCGGCCAAGCTCTTCGACAGCGCGGCTTTCTGGAAAGCAGCGTATGAAAGATCAGAAGCAGATCAAGTCAAACTCCACAATACCATCTTTGAGCTGGAGCAACGCATCCGGGGCCGACAGCCCAGTGCGAAGGCCACAAGGATAAAAGCCAGCCACGAGAATTCGAAAAAGCGCAAAACTACTCTACGAGAATTATCGGTTAACATTGAGCCATCAAGGCGAAAACGGAGCCAATCGCGAAAGCTCGAGATGAAGGATATAGAGTTGGTGGAAGATGACGATGAAAACGAAGGTTTGCCGCATTTGAATGATTCGATTCTGCTTGGTAGCAACTGACGTTTCAAAAGCCCCGAAACTTGCGAAAGAAGTGTTCGACCTGCACCGCATTCTGCAAAAGAAGACCCCGAGTGACAAGATTGCTACAGAGGCTGTTATTATGTGCAAAGTAGCAGAAACGGAACTTCTCCGCGCAGTGAAAAGTCTACCATCAAAATTAGACAGTTCCGATGCTCTTGCCAATCGACGAGAAAGCATATTAGAGATTCTCACTACCATTCACAGTACCGAGCTAGGCGTTTCGCTCGTGTACCAGGCGTTGGCCAAAGTAGCGAAGGCCGTGAATGACTCTCTGTCTAAAGGGAGAATCATCTATTATACCATATGTCTATATGAGTCTATACTGACTGGATTGAGTCTGATCTGCCGCACGGCTCCAAAAGAAAATGAAGTCTCTAAAAAGCTTAGCGATCTGCTATGCAAAATGGCCTCATCTCTGGACATGGCCCGGGCTGAAGATCAAGAAATCTTCGAAGGATTTTTATTCATTACACTTGAAAGGCTAGGCAAGATGCTTGCATTGTTCACTTTCAAAAACCACCAGTTGCCACCGTCTGCTGGGCTAGTACCCCCTGAAGGACTGAAAGAGGTGAAAAAAGAACTTTCGCCAAAGACTGCCCAACCTGAAGCAAAATGTCTTATCTTAGTTCTGAGAAAGGTATTGGGGACTCATCCTCTCGACTCTAATAATAAAGAAAAGAATATTATTCACGGAATGAAAGAACGCCTGCAAAAGACGCTTGTTCAGGCAGTCTTTGGCTCCGACGATCCACTACTTCAAGGAGGCCTGGCCCGTCCTTCAACGCCGCCCTCTGTCAATTGTAACACCAAGAGTGTACCTCGGTCTGACTTTTCTGAATGGTTTACAGGTGAATTATGGGAACTCGTCGGCTGGGACGTGCTAAGCCAGATTTCTCATGCTGGACAAGGTGAAGGATCGGTGGGATTGTGAAGAACTACTATGCCCGCACTATGCGCTTATATGAAGCTTGCTGACCGAATCGTGATTTAAGGATTGTATGCATTAGTCACGAAACATCTGTAGTGGCATATATTTTACCCTTAGTGCAAATTGAGAATACGAGCAGCATTCGCCCCCAATATTGCCTCTTGATCTTTCTTCCTGCCGTCATCAAAGTCATCAATAGCCTTGTAATTGGTGGTGACGCTTGGCCACTCTGCCTCAACATCGCTCAGAGGTGGGAAGAATGGATGATCAGTTCCTAGAAGAGATATTCAATGTTAATGCTATGCCTCAAAGCCTTCCAGCACCGAAAGCCCTTACCAAACATTAGTCGATCAGTGCTTCCCGCCGTAGCCGCAGCCTTCAATCCAGCTGCTGAATACACGACTGAATCCAAGTAAATATTTGTCTGCAGCACATCCCATATACTCCGCTGTGGCCCACGCACGTCCCCACCATTTGCAATAAACTTGCGTTCGTGTAAGATACAACTCTCGATCCGACCTGCCAGAAACGGGAGCGTACCACCCGAATGGGCAAGCAGCACCTGAAGCTGCGGGAAACGATCAAAGACACCACTGAGCAGCATCCTAGTCACTGCAATGGTTGTCTCCAGGGGAAATCCCAAGGCAAGTGGAAGGACATGTCCGTAGCGGGCAGTCACTTCAGGTCCTCCGAACGCCTCATCAGGGAGACCGTAGTGCGGATGTAGAAAGATGACTAGCTTCGTTTCTTCCAAGGCCCGCCAGATCGGCTCCAGTCGAGGATCATCAAGACCCGTGCCCAGCCCGCCTGTACCCATGATCACGCCTCGTATATGCGGGAGAGTGGTCAGTCGCTTGATTTCGTTGACGATGACTACTGGATCGGAGGCACTCAATGGTAACGCGGCAAATGCGAATAGAGCCTGTTTCTCAGAAAGAGGATTTTGTCCACTTGGATCTGTAGGTGCGTTAAATTCTGCGCAGGTTGATTCGATATCATTGTTTATTCGTTCGGCCCACTCCTGGGCTTCAACGCTGGGCAGGAAATCCAACCATGGGTTGGCGAGAGAGATCACGCTGCAGTTGATCCCATGTTTCTTCATGAAAGAAATTTTCACGTTAATATCATAGTAAGATGAATCTACTGGACGACCTCTCTGATCAAGAGGGATGGAGGGGTCATCATCAGACGACAGAATAATCAAACGTGGAGGTGCATTATCGGATGGGTCGTGGATGTATGGCACTGTTTTGCGAGCGCGTAACATCGCCATGTATGCTGGGGGGTATACATGTGTATGGACATCTACCACGAGCGGTTTGGACATGACTGCGCAAATAGAAGATCGGATCCTTCGTCAAGTTGAAGGGAGGATGTGTGACTACAGAGTTGTCGAGAGATAAGACCCGCAGGTGCGGGGATTGCATGTATCGCGTATCGCCGTACAGCGGAAGTGGCGGCCACAGCTCTACTTTTAAGACCAGGCTATGTGACCTATCACCTGTGAGAGACCGGTATTCTTGATTCGGTTGACTAGAATAGTAACACGGAAATACCCCTCTGGAAAGCTCCTCCAGCTAGACAAGTGTCCATCAGCATTGTATCCTCTTGATCATTTCTCCAGTAAATTCCCATTAAGCGAATTGTCATAATTTCGAATGGGACTATAATGGTGGAATTAGCAAAGAGAATCCCAAAGTTAATAGGATACGCCCTTCTCACTTTATTGTTCTGGCTTTCTTTAGAGACCATGTCCGGCTAGCGTGATAGGAGCCTTGTTGGTGAAGTTGGGGATATCAGCAAAGACTTTGCTGCTGTCTGCGTCGGCAAGGGCATTTTTAGCAGACTCCTCGCTCTCCCAAACCAGCTTGGCAGCAATCAGGTACTTGGAAGGGGCGCCCGATAGGTCTCGGGTGTACTTGATGATTTCCCAGCTCTGGAGGCCGTACTTCTTCCAGATGGAGTCCACGAGGGGCATATGAGTCTTCAGGTAGTACTCCTCATTGAATTGAATGTCGTCCTCGTTGGGGTACATAACAGCTGCGTGGTAGACCATGATGGGCAAAACTAAGCTTTAAACTTTGAGGAATTCAGGAACGGCGGAAGATGCGAAATATATGGAGGGGGGATATCAGGTACCGAGGTCGAGGGCGTCTTGCCGAAACTCCGACATGACGTCTTGGCGCCTTCCGCGGGGCAGCTTGTATGTCGAATCACACTATGGTAGAGCGAACTATTAAGTACTAATTGTGAAACAAGAAATAGGTTGATTTATTTCATTTTTCTCTATTGCAATACAATCTCCGAGCATGGTCTAATTGTAAATTGCACGAGCTCGTCCAAGTCCGGGCCAAATAACCCGGCAAAGCTTGGGCGGTTGAGGGGTCACATCCGGAGTATATCGTGGGGCTTAGTACAACCTTGGAAGATACCTATACATAGATCAAGCTCAATCCCATATGGACTGGATGACAGCCTGTAAATCTCCAGTTGCTCCCTCGATTCCATTAGCCTGCATCTCAGTTCAAGTGAATTGAACAGGCTAGTCCCAACTGGGCCTTAACACTGTGTCTGAATCTGGAAAAACAGCTTGTTTTATGTTGAGATACTAATCTAGGGTTCGAGAATCAATGTCAACTGGGTGAATAGGGACTCTCGACTATGCATTGGTGAGATGTGCGCTAAACTTGATTTGGTATGAATAGGAAAGACAGCGCCTGCACATTCTGGACCCCACTTGGACCTCTCTTCCCACTCGAACCTCATTGAACCTCGGGTCGTGCAGTATTCGAAATGGCTCCAACTAAACCCCAATCCAAGACAAGCCGTTCTCGCTTGTGGATCTGGGCTGTGATCGTAATTATACCGGCGACATTCTACAGCGTCTTCATCCATCAAAAATTGACAGTCTTACTTGGGACCAACCGAGTCGTGCAGCCAATTGAGGACTTCCAATTCACCTGTTCGGGCCTTCATCATCCTCTTCTTGAGGGATGTGAAGATCTTTGGCTGGACGAACAAGAGCGCAAAGTCTACGGTGCCTGTGCTAGCCTTGAGACTCGCTTGCAATGGCTTCCAGGTGGCGACAATTGGAATGCATCTGGTAGAACCGGCGGAGATCACATTGTTGTTCTTGACATCGATCAACCAGGAGCAGATGGTCTGCACGGTCTACATGAATTGAAGTTTTCAGCAGACTTCGAAGGGGATCTAAGTCTGCACGGCTTTGATGTGAAGAGATTTGGGGATAAATTGCGATTCTGGCTCATCAATCACCGGCCTCATGTGGATCAGGAAACGGGAGAATTGCTCGATCCTTTGGTTATGGGAGCCAATTCCACGATTGAAGTCTTTGATCTTGCAGCAGAGTCAACTACGCTTTCCCATATCAAGACAATCGTCAGCGATGCTTTGATTACCCCGAACAATTTGGCAGTTGATGCGGAAGGCAATGGGTTCGTTGTGTCGAATGATCATTCCGATAAAGTGCCCGGATTATTGCGAGACTTGAGGCCATTTGTTGGCACTGGCAGCCTATCTTATTGCCAAACAGATACAGGCAAATGCCATATTGCGACGGAGAAAAATTGCAATTTCCCTAACGGTGTAGCCAGGGGCCATGATGGACGCTACTATGTCGTGCATTCTGTAACAGGAGCCTTAACGGTCCATGAATTTGTGAATGGCAAGCTGGTTCAGGTAGATCAGATCGCTATGGGCGTCCCTGCGGATAATGTTTCCGTTGATAGAGAAGGCAACCTCATCGTGGCTACATTCCCAGACCCGGTCAAGTTTATGAAAGTTCAAGCAGATCCGTATAACAATGTTGCCCCGGCGGGCGTCCTGTCAATTTGGCGAAAAGGCCCACGCGAGAGCTATATTGTGAAATTAGTGGAAGATCTGGACGGGCGAACACTTCCATCCTCGACCGCGGCTGTCCGTGATACCAGATCTGGCACGATCTTTATGAGTGGAGTTTTCTCTCGTTTTGTGGGGGTTTGCAAGCCCCGGAGCTGAACCTTGAAAAGGACAAGAATATGGATGTGGTCGTGACGCAGAATTGTGGATGGTAGCAGCCATCCTCTAAATAGTACGGAAAAGAAAAATCCAGTATCGATATCCTTTGCTTCCATCATGGTATGTAAAGAAATTTTACACCGATAGACTCGAATCTCTCCTTTATGAGCTTTGTCCATCATCGCACCAGGTAACACAGTGTTTCCAAGGTTTCTCTTTATCTCATGCGGGGGAGGCGGGAGGGGTTGCATGTTCAGGTGCCCTTATCTCCTGCATTTCCCTCCTATGATGATCAAGTCTTGGAGTTTCAAATGTTAGCGGCACTGTCTGTTCTCTTAAATATTGTCTCAATCTGGTGCCAGCCGTGACTCCAGCATGGCTAACCCTTACCAAGAGCTCAATCCTGTGTCCAGCGCTGTGGAGAAGGGTGGCTTCGTGATCCCTGTATGGCTCCAGTCCGGCCCCAGTCCATAGTCCCGAAAACGAAACTCACTCGCTCCTCCTTTTTAGCTCATCGATCTCGGTCCATTCTTTTCTGGAACACCCTCTGACAAACATGCGATTGCACTTTCGATTACCGAAGCTTTCAGAAGTTCCGGCTTTCTCTACTTGAAGAATCACGGAATCCCCCCTTCCGTCGTTTCTCGGGTATTTGCCTCGTCCGCCCAGTTCTTCGCACGGCCTCAAGACCAAAAAGATAGTCTGGGATGGACTTCTCCAGAATCCAATCGCGGCTACATTGCAACAGGAAGGGAGAAACTCGCTCCTCTAGAGCAGACAGGCGATGTGAATGATCTCCGCGGGGCCGCGCCCGACCTAAAAGAGACCATGGAGATTGGGCGCGAAGGTATAGAGGGCTCTCCAAACCAGTGGCCGGATCATTTGGATGAAAGAGGCAGAGAATTTAAAGAGACAATGCTTTCTTTCTCTGGAGCCTGCAAGGCCTTACTCCAGCAGGTTATGAGTGCTATCGCTCTTGGAATGAACCTACCTGAGCACTTCTTTGACGACTACTTTGGAAAAGGCGACAACACCCTTCGTCTGCTTCATTATCCATCAGTGCAAAAAAGCATTTTTAAGGAAAACTCCAGTCAAGTTCGCGCAGGGGAGCACAGCGACTATGGCGCAATTACTCTGCTTTTCCAAGACCGCCATGGAGGATTACAGGTGCGCACTCCAGAGGGTGGCTTTGTAAACGCCACTCCAATACCCGATACAATCGTTGTCAATGCGGGGGATTTATTAGCAAGATGGTCGAATGATACAATAAAGAGCACACGGCATCGAGTAGTCGAGCCGCCCAAGTCTTGGAGTCAAGATCCCGAAGCCGAGTCTCCGGATGAGCACCCCTCGCGTTACAGCATTGCATACTTTTGCAATCCCGATTTTGACAAGTTGATCGAAGTGCTTCCCGGAACCTATGGCGACGATATTCATGTGGCTAAGAAATATCCCGGTATCACTTCGGGAGACTACCTTGTACAGCGATTATCAGCAACAATTTAGCTTACTCTTTTCTCTCGAGTTTGCGAAATTGAATTCCAAGAATTGCTGCTTCAAGTTTGAAGTTGAATTGGAGAATTCTGTGCGTCTCATCTCATCTTATTTTATTTGTTTTGATTGTATTTTTCTCCATAAATTCCATAAATTCCATAATTCTTTGCTTAATATGTATTAGGTACTGAAGAAATTCGCCCGCCATCTGTAAGAACAATATTCCCATTCATGTATCCACCAGACGCACTCGTAAGCCAAATAACCGCTCCTGCAAAGTCTTGCTCACTGCCAGCACGCGACAATGGGATCAATTTGGGCGGGAAATCGCCTTCAGTAATGCCACTCCCCGCGCCCTGGAACATATTGCTGGACATCTCAGAATAATAGAGACCCGGCGCAATACCATTGACGCGGATATGGTAAGGTAGAAACACGGTGGACAACGCTTTCGTAAGGTAGTCGACCGCAGCCTTGGAAACGTTGTATGCTACACTATATGCTGGTATGCGATTGAAGGCTGCAATTGAACTCGTAATGATCACCTGGGCGGATGGGGAGGTCGGAGACCCCGGTTGAGGAGCAGATCGTCTCTTATTTGCTGCCTCCAAAAGAGGCAAGAACGCTAGTACTGTATAGTATGCACCAGTGGTATTGACGTTCAACACATTGTTGAAATCGGCCATTGGCACAGAGTACAACGTTTCCCGTACCTGTTCCAATGATGGAGGTCCATCGGGGTTGTTGAATCCTGGGTTCATGCGTGGTCCATTGATACCGCTATTGGCGAACAGTACCTCCACATAGTCTGTCTGATCAGAGATGGTCTTGTATGCAGCATCAAGAGATTCTTTGGAAGTGACATCGCACTGAACGGGGATGATGACGCCAGCTGGACCCTGTGAAGCCGTCTGTCGAAGAGGCTCCTCGCGACGACCCAGGATGAAGACCTTTGAAGCACCATTAACCGCGAGGGCGCGGGCCATGATGCTTCCCAGCCCTATTTTCCCCAGTCAGCAAAAAAAAAAAGTGAACTTTTTGGTGGTGGTGCTAATACGTCATCAATTCTTACCACTACCCCCGCCAGTGACAACCGCCACTCGGCCTTTGACACTGAAGAGTTCCGACGCGTTAAGGTGCGATTGAGACATTATATTTGCTTCAGATTGAGATTTAGGAGCTCTTAGAAATGGAAGCTATGGTAGTTTTCTGTGACATTCTTTGCCCCCACGCGGCACGCGGGACGCTATTGCACTCCACGTTGCGCGACCGGGGACGACGTATAGGAATCAGGAATTAGGAATTAGGATCAACAAACTCTGGAATACGTAGTGGGGCCGCATGCTTCCTTGTGTTACGATAATCTGCGGTAATATGACACCACAAGGGGCCCAAACGAATAGATAGCCTACCAGAAAGAGGTTGCCACGTACAAAGTATACGAAGTACGAAAGACGATCCCACACAAAGAAGAAAGAAGCATCCTGCCAGGCTGTGCCCAATCTCGTCGCAGGATCTCCGGCTACAGGTGATCGGCGAGAGAAATACGGGGTATACTACTCAGAACTGGATCAGAGCTTTGAAATCAAATATTTAGAATGTTCAAGATGTTCTTCGTACGGAGCTTAAACAAGCCCCTTGGCCATAGTGGGCCCGTACCCAACCTGCCCCGGATCTCCGCTCCAGTTTAGACTTCCAGCCAGGTTGTTTCCTCCTTCCTTTAGTATTTATCTCGCGATAGATCCATATATTATTATTCATATATCATTATTCATTCATTGTGCCTCTACTATCTCCCCTAAAGCCGTTATCAAGATCTCATGGACTTGACATTCTTCCGAACCATGGTTCTATCCGACGTCATCGCCGCCGACACCCGGCAGATCCCCGGCATTTACACTGCGCACATCATTCGAGTACTCAACAATTTTCCAAGTGCTTATAGGCTTGAAAGTCTCGTGTAATCTAGAAGACGGTAAAGGCGCACTGTACGCACATCATCCTGCTGGAAGGTTGCATGGAAGATATCCAACTTGGAAGCGTCATCATCTTTACTAAACTTGCCGGTGGTTCCGGAGCTGCGATATTTCATGTCGGAGTAGTTTCCGTAGACTTCCAGGATTTGACAATTCCCTCTCTCCAATAATCCCCGTTGGTAAAGCGATGACACTATATAGAAAATCTCTTCATGTCGTTGACCTCATAGCTCCTCCAGCCGCGTAGTCAATACTTCATTCTGATTCCACTTTCCAAGAAACAACCGGCTACTCCCATGCTTCCAGTGGTTTCTATTGGGCCTCGAGAAGATGTAGACAAGATTCCACACTCCATTTGCGTCAATTGATTAAACTTATAAGAGGCTGACGACAACGAGAGACTGACTAATAATCCACATTTCTCTGTATGCCTACTCTCAAAGGCGGCGCATACCCAGGACAGCCAAACCCTCGCACATAGATTTTCTCTATCAGTTTTGTTGGCAAATTTTAAAGAACGTGCCGGGGAAAAAAAAAGCCACGATGATGTGGAAATATTTGTCGCTTTTGAGCATACTGAGCTCATCACCATTGGCTTCAGCTTCGGCTGTCCCTCGAGGCGTAGAATTACTTCCTCGGGCTGGATCTTCGGACCTTCTTTCAACACCCACTCCAGCTCCCACTCGCGCACACCCTTCCTCTTTGCCTCATTCGTCTTTCAGCGGAACGGCTTCGACGACAGGTGCCCTCAGTGCTTCTTCGGTTGGGAAGGGCATTTCGTCTGGATCAATCGCACCTGCGGCAACCACCTACCCCAGCGATGGAAAACTCCACGATGCTGAGCCTGCCCCCTATAGCCCTGCTGGAGGCGTAGGTACAAATGGCACTATCCCGGTGTATAATGTTCGAAGTGACTTTGACTATCAATCTTTGGTAAAATCTGCAACTTCCATTTATACTTTGAAAAGTATTTGACTAATATACCTGCGCAGGCACTTGCTTTGTACCAAGAGTGGATTGAGTTGGACTTGTTCCAAGACGGGCTTAAGCGCTTCAGCAAAGATGACTTCAAGGCTGCAAACCTCTCATCTTCTGATCGCGACCTGATCGCCTACATGGCGCAGCAAGAAGAAGGCCATGCGACCCTGATAAGCGACATTCTGGGAGCCGAAGCTCCACAGCAGTGTGCTTATGAATACCCTTACACCAATGTGAAAGAGTTCATTGACTTCGCACAAAAGCTCACACGAGTTGGTGAAGCAGGCGTCTATGGCTTCTTGGCCCATCTCGACTCGCGGGAAGCTGCCGCTTTGCTGACCCAGTCCATCAGCGTCGAGGCTCGTCAGCAGCTTGTATTCCGTCAATTCCAAGGCCTTACCCCCTTCCCCGAGTGGTTTGAGGTCGGAATACCGCAATCTTGGGCTTGGACTCTGCTAGCTCCTTATATCAGCTGGTGCCCTACAGACCAAACCCGTCTCGCATGGCAGAACTTCCCTGCCTTGACCATCATCAACCAGCCCAGTCTCTCATCAGCTGGAGGTCAGACCAATGGCAACAGGAGCAACACTCTTGGACCTGGCACTAATGTTGTCAAAGTAAGCAACTCCAAGTCATCGAGCAGCAATGGTGGTGCTCTTGTGTCCTCAGACAACACCACTCCACTTTCGCGCCCTGGTCGTCAAGTAGGCTTCCAGTGGGATTCGCCCGGTAAGGCTGTTGGCCCGAACAACAGCTACGTTACTACCACTCAGGCCGGTAAGGCCAAGTACGTGATGTGGGTGTCGCAGCTCAACGTGACCTATACCACGCTGCATTCTAATGGCAGTCGCGGCACTACCTCTCAACCTGATGTCGAGGCATACTTGGGTGATCCATTGATCAATGGTACTATGTTTGTTGCTTTGACTGACGCTGCACTTCCGGTCAGCCCATTTAACCTGAGTTTGATAAACCCGCATGTTGTCGCCGGCCCCGCTGTGTACCAGGCTGGCTAAGGGGTTGTGAGCTAGAAAAGAATTTTTTTTTTTTTCTTTTTTCTTTTTTTTTTTTTTG
>KZ119404.1:65023-79516 GCA_002153405.1 Mycosphaerella populi pn0402
TTTCTTTTTTTTTTTTTTGGAAAAGTACATCCCGCCGTCTAATTCATTAATAAACTACAAAGGAGGACTCTGTATGAATACCTAGGTATCGTTGGGATAAATGGCAAACGGATGCGCTATATTTAGTTTAATATCTGATAAATTGGTCGAAATTTTTGTTTATTTATTTTACTGCACTAATATGATCTTTTCTCTATATTTATCCTCACTTGGGCACTTAGAAGTTGAATTTGAATACGATGTTATACTATCTAGGAATAAACAATTGACTTTTTTTTTCTTTCTCCATGTTAAATTTCATTTCCACACGAAAATATCTATAAATGAGCTAGGGGAGGTTGAGGTCCCCATGAGGGATGTATGGCTGAAGGACATCTACAATTTCCTTCCACACAATCATTTGAAACTTCTTTCCTTGTATACTTGTAACGGGCTTGCCCTTGCTACGAGGCTTGTCAGTATTGTTCATAAACAGAATTCAGGTCTGGTAATACTTACTTGAAAAACATATCCCCGCTCCAAAGCTCCCCATGTGCTTCTTTTCCGAGCGTGACTCCGCTCACATAGCTTCTAGCGCCTTCCTCAGCTGTGCGAGCTATCATGCTGTAGGCGAATTCCATAGGTACTCTCAAAAAAGCTGGGAAATCTCGGCCAAGGGTTGTTCGACACAGGCCGGGGCAGACAGCATTTATTATGACGTCTGGTCCAGGTGAACTTGATCGCCAAGACTCCGTGGCTTGAACAAGACCTTGCATAACGTAGAATTCAAACAGCTTTGTGAACATATACTGCTTCTGAGATGAGAAGAATGACGGCTCATTCACTTGATCCAGGATCGGGGTCTTTTCGGATAACTCATCAATTTTTGCTCCGCGTCCAGCAATACTCCCACGATTTCAAGGTGAGTTGATACACCCGAGTCTAACGAAGTTTTTCGAAGCTTCGGAAGTAATAGGATGGAGATTAAGGCAGTTGAGAGAGCGTGTACCTGGAGCGACATTTCATATCCCTCGGGGCTAATGCGGCGAGCCGGCGCGGCAAGACCAGCATTGAGAATTGCAACATGCAGCTCTTCTTCTTGAGACACCTCCTGCGCAAACAACTTTACCGACTGGAATGATCCCATATCTATCTCATACAGCTTGATATTTTCAACATTGTAGCCAACTTGTTCCGAAATTCTTGTTCGCGCTTCTTCGCCCTTTTGGAGTGATCGAACTCCCAGTATGATGCGACTTGCGCCTAGTTGAGCAAATTTCAGGGCAGCCTCGAATCCGAGGCCCGTATTTGCGCCGGTAATCAGCACTGTTTTCCCCTCGAAGGATACTGTCGGGTTCGTGGGGCGGTTGCGAGATCCCCATAGGATCATTCCGAATCCCTCGTTGTCCGGAGGCGTGCCTTTCATTTCGATCTTATTGCTGGAATGAGACAAGGGAAAGTCGTCAGTTGTTGGGCGCTCAGACGCTGGTCTTCTAGTGATTTATACGTCTTCGGGGATGAAAGTAAGGCTAGGACCCTGTCTTGAAATCCACACGAAGAATCAATAACGATAGCGACACTTGTCTTTATATACTGTTAATTCAAATGGTCGGAGGATTGCTTATCATTCGTTCCGAGGCCCCTTTGCGATGAAAGTACCGACTGGCCTTCTCTACGACCAAAGGTTCCGATCCTGTTCGGAACGTTTGTAGTCACCAAGCTTGGGGGGTTCGTGTTGCGTTTTTGAGGAGAGCAATAATTTCTTTTAAAGGTTTGCACTCTCCGCGTGGTTCATGAAGAGGGGGTTGCTCATTTGCCTCATCGGCTAACATCATGCGTAGCATGCGGGCAGCTGTTCCACCCTCTGAAACGAGTCTCTCAGGTGAATCATCAGGCTTGGTAGAAAGACCAAATCTCTGTTCAATATTCCCGATCATGTTTTCAGTCGTCTGCAGTAAAATCTGTATCTGAAGATCTAATCGAGCCTCAAGTGTAAAGCCGCCGAGATTCATTCCAGGGAACAACTGGGGAACTTGGCCTTGATGGCCCATCAGAAACGGCAGGGAGTCCAAAATAGAAGACAAGATAGTGCGGTAAATGCGAGTCAATGATACGTAGGATGAAATAAGCGCACAGAGAGTGGGGGTATCACACTCAAGGCGAGAGGATTCTGTACCTGTCGTGGGGGTTTGGAAATAGTTGAGTATAGTAATCAAAATCGTGGAGGAGACAAAGAGACGCCCGATCATGGAATTTTCCGTACCCATGGAGTTCATACCGGGGATAGTTGAAGCACATTTATCAGCTGTCTTGCTTCCTTTAACCAATTCGAGGTCTGCCAGGAGGGCTGTCTGCAAGTCCGCCAATTTTTTGAAGGGATTATTCCACGGTTCTGTTGGCAAAGTGACGGACGTGTATTGATCAGCGTAGCCTTGGTGCATCCGGTGGTCAAGATTCTCAGACCAAAAATCGTCGAAATCATCCATATTCGAAAGCGATACGGTGCGCGGGAATTGTGAGCCCGCGTGATACTTGTAAGCAACCATCTCAGGGGTTGTGTCAAGGGGCCCCGGATGCAAGATGTCCATGCTGGAAGGAAGAGCTTCGGCCCTTGCTGGACTTTGGGTATCTATAGACGTCCCCTGAGTATTATTTGATTGTTGCGGTGGGCGACCAGACCTGAGAGAAGGACCAGTGGCGCATATAGCATTGGCCTTCTCGCATCTGCGACAGTGTGATGTTGATCCTTGCTCGCAGCGAAGTTTGTGGCGACGGCACCGGTCGCATGCTGACCGTCGATTGCCTACTGCTTCCGTCGCCCTCGCCTGCATGATAGATGATGCTGTGGCCAAAGCCAGAACCAGGGAACCCTGCAAAGTGGCAGATGTCCACGACTTCGCCGGCGGAAGGTGATAGAGCGATGGACGCCTGAGGCCTTAGGCCGATTTCCACTGTAAATTCAATCAACTCCCTAGAGACATCGCGTCTTAGCATCTACGTCTTCTAATCGAGTAAAATCTACTTAATTCTACTAGAAATTTTTGTATGCCATCTTTCGAATTTGCTTTAATCTGACTTTCCGCCACCAGCAGTGAAAAAATAAGAAAGAAAGAAAAGAAAAAAAGAAAAGAAAAGTGGCCTTAGTTAAACAACTTCTCCAGCCCCGCGACGTACACAGTCCACAATAAACCCGACGTTGCTCAAGAAGGGAGAATGTCCTTCCTGGCATGTCTCAACAGCGAATTTCCCATCTGCTTGAGCAATCATTCTTCGCTGCCACAAAATATCGAGAGCATTGTCGTTCTCACAAGCAATATACGTGCTCGGGATATTCAGGAAGGCAGAATATGTCACAGGAACGCCCAGTGGCCCAGGAGGAAATGACTTCAATAGCCCAAGTGCCTCTTCAATATCTGCAGGGGCACATCTATTGTAAAAAACTTGTCTGCCTACCTCGTGATCGATACGCAGCGATCCATCCTAGACATGCTGTCAGTATCATCTCTACAGGTTATCCAAGGGTAGGTCATACTTCAGATGGCTTGAAACCTCCGTATTTTATTTCATCTTTTGATTTCTTCTTGGAGACCTCCTCTTCTTCGGGCGTTATGGGCTGCATCACATCGAGGTAGCTCTGGCCCTCGGGTACCGCCATCGCGGCCATGAAAATCAAGCGAACGACTGCTCCTTTAAGCCCTTCTCTTTCTCGGTCCTCTTTGCCAAGTCCCTTGACTCCCTCGGACATAGCTATGCCTCCAAACGAATGAGCAAGGGCAATAACGTCTTTACCGGCATTCAAGTATCGCAAGATGATTTGTCGCACTGCTTCTGCGTCTTGGTCCCAACTTGGAAGTGGGGGACTGGAACCGACAGAAGGCAGCGTGACGCCTTCAGCCTCGTAGCCGATTTTCACCAACTCGTTGACGAGGCGCTGGTAATGTTGGGGGCAGTGCCATGCGCCTGGTATGATTACAATGGCTGGCTTGGACATTTTTTTGGTAGCTTCGGAGTAACAGAAGGAAGAGAAGTTTTATGATCTCTGACAGTTTGGAAGAAAAGTCAATTAACCTCGCTACGTTTGAGTCATATATAAGTATCCCCCGAGAATGCTCCTACGCCGATTATCCGCTCACTATACTATGTTAGCTCTAGCTGTGTCAATCAAAATAGGAATTCGGGTGTGTTAGGAACACTCGCCTCCGAGACCCCTGAGGCCGGGGCGATGTATGTGCTGACTCTCATGTTCTACCATATTTTTTTATTTCTGTCGTGCTATTACATTACTAATTCGTTGGGATAGTCTGGCAGGTCGCTTGGAGTTATTGATTGGTTACTTTGATTGGTTACTTTGATTGACAGCTACCTTGATCGGCCGATTGATGACCCACTGTATCCTAACCTCTCTCACCTTTTTAAACAGAGTGAGCAGCTTGATGTACATCTTTCAAGGTGATTGAAATGTATTCCTCCTATTTCTATCACCTCTAAATTCCCTTTTAGAGTCTCTGGTGGATGATGCTGAGGGTTTACTTATTCAGCTTCGCGGATACCTACCTGTATGGTCGTGTTCTCGCAGGGATATCTTGGCGGGAGCTAACTAGTCCTTAAGGAGATAAATGTCATAACCCTTTGCGGACTAGTGAGGACAAGAAGAACTTCAAGATCATAACCTTGGAACACTTCAAATAGCCCACTAATAGAAAGGAAAACTTGAAGTCGAGCTAAAAAGGTCTATGTCATCCTTTGCATGCCTCCTGTCATGCTGTTATCTTCAAACCCCGCGAACAATTACTAATGGGGTCCTGCATCGGCACTGAGCCTTTAAAGAACCAGACGACACTATTTCTAATCAGATGCATTACCAATACTTTTTTAAAGGCCGATTTGATGTGAAATGGAAAGTACAAGATAATATTTCAGTTCATATTGTGATTTCTATGAGGTTTCTATGATGTAGATATTGCCTTACCAGGAACTGGGCCGAATATACGTAGCGATCCTCATGCCATTACTTGAGATAGACTCTTTTAAGGGTTGCATCAGAGAGTGACTTACAACTTTAGTTAAGCGGTGGGTACTAGTAGAGGGAGACTCTGGCCGTCTCACGAAAGGATCGGCACCGTTGGGCGGCAGCTGAAATGGCGGGCAGTTGGAATGTTCTGAAAGCGGGGCTGAAGTCTGCTTCATTTGATGCTGGTAGTAGCTTAATCCATTTAAATCTCCAAGGCTCGAAATGAAAATGATGCAACTATGAGCCATCTTTTAACTGATTGGAAACAAGGTCATAATGAGTGGCTACCAGTACGTGTCTCTATTGACGAAAATACCGCAACTGGGCGTTGCTACTATGTACGAAATCTCCCTTAATGACTCCATGTCTCAAGATCCATAAAATTTAGGATTCCTTGTGGTATATTTCTTGCTTGACGGCTTTGGATTGTTTGCCGTTGGGCATTCATAGGCAGTGCTTGACTCGTGAAGGCTTCTCACCGTCTCTATAGATAGTTCGAATCTATGAGTACCGACAAGTGCAAGGCCGAATAGATTTGTCTCAGGATGCTGGGATTAATATATTGCGGAGCCGGCGGCCATTGGAAGCACTGTTTGCCACATCCATATTGGGCATTCATGTCATCTAGATCTAACTCGAAGGCTTGATTCTTGACTCGGGGCCCCCCTCACCGTCTCTAAAGATAGCAATACAAGAATAAACCCGTCGGCAAGCGCGCAGTAGGCATATAACACTCCATTGGTCATGAATTTTGGGCATTTGTATATCATTTTTAGAACTCCATGCCGGTACGGAGTACACCCGAAGTACACCCGAAGCACCAATTGTTTTCATCTAATTCTGTCCAATTATGATACCTGATAGTGGACAAGCACTTCCGGGATACCCCTGTAGAAATACGCCGGAAATGAATAGTCCTCGCAAGGCATATTCCATTCCTTCCAATCTCCGCGTTCTTTTGGCGCAGTCAATGATCCCAAATCCATGGCCCCTCGACGCCCCCCCGAAGGCCCGATTATGGATACTGACAAAACGTTCCGATGGTTTCGGAGTCTCTGATTGGCCAATTTCACGACTTCCACGTTTATAATTCCAAATCATCCCCTGTAAGGGCGCAGGTACAAGACTAGACGTCTGACATGCTGACATGGGGCTGATTCTAAATACGCTCTCTAGAAGGCACTGCTGTGCATTCTATACACGTAATGTTAGCAGTCCAAATGCTGCCGTACAAGGCGAGCCCCTTTACCAGGCGGCTGGAAAGATCCCGCTGTTCTAACCCAGCTTTCCCGATTGGGATCCAGGTGCCAGGTCCCTGGACATGTACAGATTCAATCTCGCTTGAGGCCGCGTGGGACTAACAATGCATTGCATGGCAGGTTGCAGCAGATACCCGAAGAATGGTGTTGTTTCTTTTTCCATGCGTGATATTTGACAGAAAAAAGAAATTTCATGCAAGGTTACACCGATCGACTGCAAGGCCGATCGTATCGGAAATTACGAGTGGAGATCAAAGCGCAGAAGGTAAATCATAAATCGATCGAATGCGTTTGAATCGTGTATGCATTGCAAGTGTAAATTAAAGAAAGTCATCGATAACTTCAGTTATCATGCCGCTGGCAGTGGTATAAAGCGTGAAATCCGAGAGGTCTCCCCCAACTAATCAAGAACCAAAAAGACATCCCAAATAAAACAGAAAATCCACACAAATGTAAATCGTGAAGCGTGCTCCGTGGCCGCATAGCAATGCTGCAAAAAAAGTTGCTCAACACCGAATCACCGAAGCCCGCTAAAACTCCAATTCTGGAATAACGCCTTCGCCTCGTTCCCAAACCCCCAGAAACAGAGCGACAACGAAGCAAACCCGAAACAACAAATCAATGCACGCCGAAAAGATCTAAAAAGGAATGGTCTTGTAAATACATCGTCTTGCGTTGCCAGGTACATTGATAACTTACACCGCAACCCTTCCCCCTTGGGCCACTCCCAAAGTAAGCGGGTGACCAGCGGAAGAGAGCTTATCGCCCTCGAAGCGCGACAGAAGCGAAGCAACCATCTGCCGGTAGGTATTCATCTTAGCCAGCTTAAACCGCTGGATCTTGCCACTAGCTGTGCGAGGAATCTCCTCCACAAAGACAACCCCACCATCCAGGGCCTTGTAGCTGGCCAGTCGTGCCCGCGCAAACTTGTAGACCTCTTCCGCGGACAGTCGGCCAACAGCCGGGTCCCGCGATCGAACCACGAACGCCCGGGGAACTTCTCCGCTGCCGTCCTTCACTGCAACACCGGTCACCGCGGCGTCGATGATGCCCGGGTGTTGGAGGAGCACGCATTCGAGCTCTGCGGGAGGGACTTGCCATCTGTAACGAGTGTGTATTAGCCATTGTTTCTTGTTTATCTCGAGGCCCCCGGGGGCGGGGCAGGGCGGGGGGTGGATTGTTTCGTCGTTGGAATGTCTTAACTCACCCTCGCACTTTAATGAGTTCCTTTGTTCGCCCCACAATAAAGTATTGTCCGTCTTTAGCATAGGCGACGTCGCCAGTGCGGAACCATCCCTGCGCCTCCTTTCCATCCAGCCGGCCCTTGTATTCCAGGAACAGGCCGGCGCTGCGGACGCAGATTTCGCCGGGCCGCTCGTCCTCCATGACGATGTTGCCATCGTGATCGATCAAGCGCGCTTCGTACCCGTCCATCACCCGGCCGATACTACCGGGGTCCGCTCGGCGGTTATAGCTAGCCTGGAAGGCAATGCCGCACTCTGTCATTCCCCACAGCTGACCCGCATAAGCGTGCGGTTGGAGAAGCTGGCCGAAAGCTGCAACGGTTTGGCCGTCACATGGGGCGCCGGAGATAGCCACATAGCGCAGCGAGGCTAGGTACTGTGAAACAGGTAGATTGGAGGACAGGAACGAGTGAATCACCGCCGGGACCAGGTAGGTCTCGGAGATCTGGAAGCGGTGGATCAGGGACAAGAAATTGGTCATCTCGAATTTCGATAGCACGAAGAGTGGGTGTCCATAGCGGACGGGGAATATATGGGTCCATAGTCCTCCGAACAAGTGGAACATGGGCAGAGAAATCAGCCGGCTCACTGGGTAATCCACAGGCTGGTAGATAGAGCGGTGCTGGGAGATGATGTTGTGGTGGGTGAGGACAGCTGCCTTGGGAAGGCCACTGGTGCCACTGGTTGAAAACAGAGCAGCTGGGGTTGTTTGCGCGACCATTGGGTCACTGAACGTGATCCAGTCACTCTCGCCATACCGGAGCAGGTTCGCGAAGTTGAACGGGTGGACATCGCCTTTGGTGGAGAATATCTCTGGGGCGAGGGCATAGCCGGTCTCGTAGGAAAGGAACAATTGTGCACAGAAGTCAAAGGCTCGCTCGTCGACTAAACAAACTTGTTCCGGACGCATGCCACGAGAAGCACTAACGTCCCGGACCATGGAAAGATTGTCGCGGTTAGCGATGATCAGTTTCGGCTGTCCGAGGCTAATGATATGTTCCAATTCTTGGGTCTGGTTCCGGGGGTTGGCCCCCATGTAAACACCGCCAGCTCCAATTATACTGAAAAAGAGGGCAGGATACAAGATCTGGATCAGAGAAACATCTTGTTAGCTAATTGGTCCTGTTTATTGTTTCCTCCGACTTGTTTTTTGGGGAGTTGACACAGGGTTTCTTCTATTGGAAAGGACCCGTGGGAGCTAAGGCAATAGTTCCGAAACTATCGTTCGAAAACTTGCGGGAAGGATCCATGGAACACTTACGCTGTTTCCAAGCATAACCAAGACAGTGTCACCCTGTTGGACATTGTGTGCCTTGAACCCTGCAATTAGGGACCGAACCAGTCTTTGGAACTGGGTACCTGTGAAAGATTGTGAGGGATCCTCGGCATCAATGAAGATGGGCTGGTTCTGGTTGTATAGGTTGGGACCATTGAAGGTGAAAGTTAAGAGGTCGGTGTAGACATCTCGATGCAGTAGAGGGTCAATTGCACCGCCGGGGGCAGAGGCATTCCAGTAGCCCATTGCTGCAGAGATAAAACAAAAAGTAGACCGAGTCTAGGAAGAGCTCGGAGAGGGGGGGAGTATGGGATAATCTTATAATTTATGGTTAGGAGCTCGGGAAGCAGGAGGGACCCCGAAAGTATAAGGAAGGCCCGCAGCAATGGAGTATGGGGGAATCAAATCTATCTCCAACCTCTGGACTTTTCAGGAAAGAAACCTTGGAAGACGCTATCGATTACATGCTCTATGATTCACGTCGTCTCGGGGAGGACGGTCATTTGATGATTTTTAATATTATTTTATTAGATTTTCATAGAAAGGAATTAACCGAATTTTTATTTTATTTTATTTTTCTCAGAATTCCTTCAATTTTCTAATTCTGTCAACTTCCCAAAGCAGCAGTAGACAGTTGACCGGGCCAACCAGGGAAGCCCAGCTTGGATCTGGTTGACAGTCGTATAGATACAGGTAAGGAGAGATACCCAAGGCGAGAGTATTTGGAATATTTGGAATCCGAGGCGGCTTATGTGATCGGCGCTAGTGGTCCCGGACCCACTTAATCGCGGCCCAAACAGGAGATGAGCAGCGTTGATTGGCCGCTGATTGGCGCAGGAACCTAGACTGGCAAGTCGAGCGGGACCGGAAAAGGAAAGACAATTACAGTTCCCTTCTGATTTGCTGCGTTTACTCCCTGGATGCCTTCCAAGGTTTCATATCTACTCTCTCCACCTACAAAAGTACTCTGGAACTGCAATGATCTCAGCAAATGTGATTTCACAATAGATCTTAGGTTTGCTATCACGCATCCGGTCTCAGAGGTGTCATGGAGGTGATAGCCCTTGAACTGGTTCACGCAGCTTCGACTCCACCACATGTTCGCGCTAATACTAGTGGCGCGCGCATCACTACCGCAACTCAACAGGGAGTCTTCGGGGCTTGTTTCCTTCCCGTACCAAGGTCACCCCCGTGCTAGTGTGCATAGCAGAACCATAAAAAAAAAAAAAAAACCTCAACATTACTTGCTTACACGGGGCTCAACGGGGCAAGCTCGGTTCAACTTCAGAACCTCAATTTCACTGCCTCCATATAATTGCTACCGCGGTTTCAAGTTTCGCGCTGTATCTCATACACCGCCGGATCTACTTGACTCGCAGGCGGGCACAAATCGGATCCCTTATGATCGCCAATTGGGGTAACGCCCTGGTCATAACTTCATAACCTAAAACTCCCGAAATTGCGGTATTGATTACGCTCTCGACTCTCCCCCAAGCCACTATAAGCCCCATTGGTTCGTATTGTCTTGACAAGCTAGAGTCCACTTCTTCCCCCCCGCCAGCCAGATCTGGGAAAAAGGAATATCCTATCGGTAGCTGGGCAATCAAGACGGATCTAGCCCAGATCCTGCACCCCTCTTTCCCATCATGCATCCACGGCCGAAACTCAGCTGCCATTTGAGATCCGGCGACCCTAAAGTGTGGCTGCTTCTAAATGCCCCACTCTATTCCACTCCGCACTCTGTGCATGACGGCGACTGTCCGGGACGACCTTCACATCCTGGAACCGAGGGATTCAACCCCCTCCCCTTCCCGTCATCCGATCGACTGACATGATAGCCACTCTGACCATTCCCGGCAGATACACTGGATATCCCGATCTCAGCTGGCTCCAGGTGGGCCTCTCAGCTAGTCTGTGGATCTCGTTCCACACCTGAAAAGTTGAAAAAAAGTGATTGATCCAACATTCCTTGGTCCAATTCATCAAGATATTGCTCACATCATTCCCCCGCTTTGAAGGAATAAAGTCACAACCGAATCGAGGAAAAAAAACCACAAAAAAAAAAAAAAAAACAAAAATACCAAGTAGTAGTTGCGATATTTGGATCAAGATTCACTAGTTGGAAACAAGTCTCCCAATTGCATGGAGCAGGGTGTGTCCCGCGGTGCTGGGTAGGATCCACCACGATCGTCGGCACCTGTCGGTCTGGAAAGTTTGATGAGATTCTGGCCTTTTGACGAGCCCTTTTCAGGGTATGTAATGATTTTTTTTTTCCCAACCGAGCGTCGTACTCGCTCGTCCATGCGTTTGTAGGAGCCCCGCTAACAAATCATGATCGCATGTGCTGAACCGAGGCAGGATAGAAATTAAAGAGGTAAGTGTCAGATCAAATAGAGTAGGCTGCACTCAGTAAGGGGGCGAAGCGGGAAGAGACGCATGTCAAGCCGCCTCCACGTTCAGGAACAGAGGTTATTGTGCAACACCCCGTGCGTTCAAGTCGGTCAGCCGTTATCTAAACATTTTTCTCACATGAATTAAAAATGCATGAATTAATTCGGTACTCCGTACTCCGTACGAGCGAACGCTGATCTCCTAGCTGGCTGTCCCCCTCCCCGCTCCCAGCGGCGGACTGTGCCAGCCAGATTATGTAGGTTCCACTTTGCGCCTTCGCCGAGCAGTTCATGCATGCTTGGCCGATCATCTCCGGCCCCAGAGTGTAGGTCCAGGTGGGCAGTATGTACTTCTGAAAGAGATGGCTGCATGCGTAGTCTGTGATAGCACAGTTAGATCCCATCCTAGTGTGGCAAACCCTCACGCCAAAGCAGCTCAACAAAGGGAGAGTAACCCAGGTTATGTGAGTCTTGGCCAAATCATCGGGGGGACCACCGGTAAAGCGTGTGCGTTGTCTAGAGATCCTTGCTTGCTCCCCACCCACCACTGCATCGCTGTTTAGCATAGGGCAGGCGCAAGGCGTTGCATCACGCATTTTGCGACAAATGAGGGCGTGGTTTTGCCTTGAGGGTGTCAGTGCTTCGACTTCGCCTTCGATTTGCCTTCCTTCCACCGGGAGCTTCCCGTCCCACGGCGTTTATCCAGACGCTCTTACAGGTGTCGCCTCCTCGGACACGGCTTGTTGTCTCCATAATAGCCCCATTCCGGGGCCGTCGTCATGCCCAAGGCTGTCATATGGCGCCTGCGAATGTCGAGTGACAGTGTCCAGATGCACATCCATTGGCAATGAGGCTTCGCACTAACGCATTAGGCACTGACATGCGTGGATCTGGGCTTGGATCTGGCCGCGTGAGGGTGTCATCAACTTCCTCTGAAGGGCGACGATCTTTTGAGTGATTAGGCGAAGTCCAGTATTTACCATCGGGATACCAATAGACTCCCGGAAGTCAAAAACGTAAAAAGAATCAGAGTGGGATGCTCCAAAGCAAGAGTTGCAGCCCAAACAGGGAAAAAGCGAAAGGTAGAAAAACTCAAAAAAGCCCCCCCCTCCCCAAAAAAATAAGAAATAAAAAAAAAAAAAATCAGAATATCATCCAATATGCATACATTAGGTAAACTCAACACGGCACAGAAGAGGTAAAAGAATAATGATGTGCTCGTAGCAAATAGAAAAACAGTGTTGTGACGGATAAGACAACAGGTTTCATAGTCTGGAAATAAGAGTGGGGGGAGGGAGGTGGCCCGGACTTGGCCTGTGATGAAAACAGCAGTACGGGTCTCGGACGAAGGAATTGGCACTGGATCGGGCGTTAGTAGATTTGACCTCAGCTTGGATCTGGCCCTTACCCCAATTGGTCAAGAGCTACAATTAACCCTTATTTCTTTTCGACTTGCATTCTTGCCTTTCTCCTTCCCTGCCGTCATCCAAATATATTCGTTACCCCCACCCACACCCCATGATCACTCTGGGCCGGTTGTCAACCCTTCCATACGTTTCAATTCAGTCACCTTTTGAACTCCTCTAGAGAGCACTCTCTAACAATGTCGGAGACAATGACTGACTCGGAGAAAACGCCTAATACAACCGCGCCCATGGAGCAGGTAAACGGGAAACATGCCACTCCCATGGAGGAGGCACTGGTTAAAACCCATACCCGTCACCTCTCCGGTGATACCTTGGTGGATGGAGGTCTGGAGATCCAGAAACCGAAGCTCAAGGAGATGACCGAAGATCTGAAAGTGCCGCAGCCAGTGATCGACTTGGAGGCGCAAACCGTGGTTGGGGAACAGAAACGTTTCTCTGCCATCCGATTCGCCTTCTTCACCATCTATCGCCGATTGTTCACCATCGTCGCTTTGGTGAATGTTGCCACTTTCATCTATGTCATGGTCTCGGATCAAAAGCTGCTTGCGTTGGTGAATGCCACGGCAGCGAACTTGCTAGCATGTGGTCTGGCCCGACAACCTTTGGTAGTGAATACGATCTTCTTTGTTGTCTGCTCGATTCCTAGGTCAGCGCCGTTTTGGTTGCGTCGATTTTGCTCCCAGGCATACCATTATGGCGGCGTGCACAGCGGATGTGGTATTGCCTCTCTGCTCTGGTACTTGGGATTCGTGGGCCTTCTGTCACACCAATATTGGTCACCTGGGCCAGTAGATGCATCGACGGTCAAATTCACAGCAGCACCCATAGTGCTGACCTACATCATCCTGGCCTTGCTGCTTTTGATCATAACCGTCGCGCATCCCAAGTTCCGCATGAAACGTCATGACTATTTTGAACTGACCCATCGTTTCACCGGATGGGCCGTGGTGGCAATGTTCGTTGCACTGCTTCTTGTGTTCTGCTATGAGATCAGTTCCGCCGAGGGCAAGAGCATGGGACTGTTCGTGGTTGAGCTGCCAGCATTCTGGTTCCTAGTCGTGACCGTTGTTGCCATCATCCACCCCTGGATCCTGCTGCGCAAGGTGCCTGTCAAGGCCGAGAATCTCTCGAACCACGCCGTCCGACTGCACTTCGACCACGCCCAGACAGCGTTCGGCAAGGGCATCCAGCTCGCCAAGCATCCGCTCCGCGACTGGCACGGTTTCGCAACCTTCAAGGACCAGGGTGCCGAGGGGCCTCGTGGCCACCAGACTCGTCGTGGACATCGCCGCGGTCCCAGCTTCTCATGCCTGGTATCCAAGGCTGGCGACTGGACGGGCGACAGCATTCAGAAGCCACCGACGCACTTCTGGAAACGTGGTGTGCTGATCTTCGGCTTTGCATATGCCATGCGCGTCTATAAGCGCTTAATCGTTGTGACGACGGGATCTGGCATCGGACCTTGCTTGTCGTTCATCGGCGACGAGAAGCGACCCGATCTGCGGGTGATGTGGCAGACGCGTTCCCCATTGACGACGTATGGTCAGGACGTCATTGACCTCACGAAGATCATGGACCCTAACCCCATGATCCTGGACACAAATTTGACGGGCCGCATTGACATGGTGCCCATCATCCAGCGCCAGTTCCAGGAATTCGATGCCGAGGCGGTATGCGTGGTTAGCAACCCTCGGTTGACTCAGCGTATCGTCTTCGAGTTGGAGTCGCGGGGCATCCCAGCCTTTGGTCCGATTTTCGATTCTTGAATCATGTCTTGCGCTGGTGGGCACATTGCTCTTTGTTGTCCTCGCATGGAATTGGCCAAATGTCTGGGAAAAGCGGGAGTTGATGAATTTCGTTGTGTTTCTTTTCCTTTTTTTTTTCTTTTCTTTTCTTTTCTTTTTCAT
>KZ119404.1:79553-109569 GCA_002153405.1 Mycosphaerella populi pn0402
TTTCTTTTCTTTTCTTTTCTTTTTCATAGTTACCTCTCATGATGTATGAATGATTGATGTCTTTGCGGTACTTGATTTTTCGGACTCTTTGGATACCTCTGGGGGGAACCCTTGATTTGGACTGCAGGGGGAAGAGAGATGGAAAGACCTAGAGGAGGGGAAAGAAGGGTATTTGCATGGCCACGATATAATAATTATTTTTCCCACGCCGATTTGAAATCTGGGCAGGGGCGCTAAGGCCTCTGCCAGAACCGGTGCAAACAATGAACGAGTCAACGTCTCAAAGAGCCCGTAAGTTTGTGATGCGTGACGCTCCATACATCCAATTCCAAATTAGCCTGCCCCGCAAGAGGCTGCTGCGCCTGCTTATTGGCGGCGCCCGCCCGAGTATAGAACTGGCCCCGGGCATGGTTCGCATGTTTCGGAGCTTTTGTCGGCTGGTCCCTTCAAAACCGTTGGAGAGATCACCTATCACAGTCGCCCATCGAGGGAACAATCACTGGTTCCTCTAGCTCTGCTTCAGGCCCCCCTTGGGGCTATTTGGATTGTGGGTGTTGCTTTGATTCTCTCTTGACCGCTACTGTTCAACCGGGTGGCGAGAGGAACCACCCCCCGCCCCAGAACCGAACAAGCGCCTGCAGGCCCGCCTTTTGAATCCCACGCATTTCGCTTACTATCATGCGGGCACATCACGAGAAGGCTGCTTGTTTTTCTCCTACAGGAGGGCCTAAGCTCTTGGGGACCAAGCGTGCTGGGCCAATCGTAGTGGCTGGCTACGGTTGGCTTCGTTGGTGGTGTTAGTGATTGCGGAGCTGCCGACGATCTGCCTTGCAGGTGTTTGGTCAGTCACATCCTGGCCTCGACTGGTGTATGTTCTCTGTTACACAAGGGCTCTCCTATCTAAAAGATGACGTGCATCGATAGTCTCCGGGAGAAACGCATTGTCTTTGGGGAGAATTCTTTTGTTGCTGATCGGCTCTTGGACTGCTGCTCGTGGCCTGAACAGGGCAACGGGGACACGAACCGTTTAGTGGGCCCGTATTTCCTGTAGATCGCAAGTCGTGCGTCGCCTGATTGAGTATAGTGAAAGCAGGCGGCATAGTTGCCAAGGGATGTGCTATGGAATATGGTTTGGTGTCACAGTGACAGTTTTGTTCTTTCCCCCTTGAGCTGTCTCGTCGAAACCAGAGACTCTCGACATATGGGCTTCTGAGATATGGCAAAGCACTTCGGTTGAAAAGGTAGAAAGAAAAAAAAAAGATAAGGAAAGGAAAGGAAAGCAATATCCACTAGATACGTCTGGTACGCGCCGTGGAAATGGAGCACAACAAAGAACCCAGTCTGGTGAGCCCATTCGATGATCGGCGGAGAAATAGGCTGCAAGGTAGTCGACTTCACGACATCCTAAGACATCCAAGATAGCCGCCACTGCTTCTTGGTCCGCTCTAAATCCCCTCTACAATTAGACTGAATGTTATATCTCTGGGGATTAAAGGTCGGAAGTCTCGACTCACGACCGCCGGCGTCGAAAAAGATTGCCTGATGGGGTTTAGGCCCCGCGGCTCCGCGGACTCGATCTTCTATATCAACCGAGCTCATCATGATGTTGAATGGCTTTCTGAGCAGCAATTGCAAACGAGTAACGAAAAACTTTCCTTCAAAAGGGAGATACGTTGCAGATTAAACCTTCATGTCTGGTAGAAAGGTACGTGATCATGCCCAAAGTCAAGCTAAAAGCAACAACACCTAATCCTAGGTCCAGGCTATTATTATGGGCGCCGGCCCAGCCGGACTCGCCGCAGCCTTACGCTTACAACAAGAGACAAATTTCCAATGCACAGTTTATGAACTTCGTCCCGAGCCCTCAACTCTTGGCGGGGCCGTTGGAATTCCATCAAATGGCCTGCGCCTCTTGCACCGAATGGGTGTCTGGACCGACGCCTTTGCTCATGGCTTCAGTGGGCCAAACCTGACGCTACATTCTCTCTCCGGTGGTATAATCGGCAGCTCCGACTTTGTTGGTTGGGCGCGTGAACAGACCGGCTTCGGATACATGCGTATCAAGCGCTCCGATCTCGTGGTAGTCTTACTCAATGCCGTGAATAAAGCTGGTATCCCTGTGCGCTTCAACAAGAAACTCGCCGAGGTAGCTGAGAATGAGGCTGGGGTCATTGCTACATTTACAGATGGCGAGTCTGTCGAGGCTGATATCCTCATCGCTTGTGACGGGATTCACTCGTTCGTGCGTACTTCGTACGTTGACCCCGGCTACGAACCAGTTTACTCTGGCGTCAGTGGGTTGGGAACAATTATTCCTTCTTCCACCGTCAGTCCCGCGACACTTTCTCAGCTGAATGGCCTTGAAGCAACGATGACAGAGAAGGGGATGCTTGCTGTCAACCCATGTACAGCGGTCAGGGATGAAATCTACATGTTCTACTCCAAATGGGTAACCCTCCCAGACACCGGTGATAGTCGCGATGGATGGCAGGCGCATGGGAAAGAGGAGGTCGACAGTTTCAAGAGCGACCTATTGGAGATGGTTCAAGACGCACAGGGGACTTGGGGTAATACGCTCCGTGAATTGGTTCATAGTACCTCTCACGTGCGGTTTTACCCCGTGTATCGACTACCGCTAGGGGGCAAATGGTCAAGGGGCCGCGTTGTGCTAGCCGGGGATGCAGCACATGCCATGTCGCCACATGCCGGACAAGGTGTATCCATGGCTCTTGAGGATGTGTTCTTACTTGCTCGACTACTGAAAGATCCGAGTAGACCCCTTGATGAGGTTTTTAAGAAGTATGATGAAGTTCGCCGGCCTCGCATCGATGAGATCTTCACCATGGCTGCTAATAATGCGAAATCAAGAAAGGAGTCTGGGTCTTGGGGTTTATGGTTCAAAGAGTTTGCAGCATATCTATCACTAAGCCTCTCTGCTTTGGGGCTAGATAAATCTGGAAGAGGTCAGAAGCATTTGGCGTATGACATTGATGAGGCAAAACTTTGACGGGATGCTGCTCATTTCTTTTCCTTGTCTGATGTTTCTGGTTATTGAACAGCCGTGGACGAACTTTTTTTTTGTGAAATATTCCCTTTCAGTCCATATGAGTTTTACTTCAAAGCGAATAGATATAGTCATTAATGCACTCGCTACTACATGTATCAAGGTTCCTGCGTATAACATAATCCTAATAGTGATTTGTAAGTCTCAAATCATCGACCTAAAACATGTTATTCGGAAGGAATTTACCTGCGAACCCAAGAATGGGCGAGAATAAACACTTAAACGAGACATCTAGGCTGCTAAACTATGCAAATGGGCATTATAGACGCTGCGTGTAGTCCAAGATCAATGAGAGCTTGTGACAGAGCGGACACTCGGCATCGAGATTAAAAAGATTCGGAGATCCTATTCCCCAAGCGCGTGTCTGCTCTTCAATATGCAGGCTCCTATTTCGTCCACTGTTCGGTAAAGAAAGCGATACCATCGGATAGTCTAGATGTACCTTTTCAATTTTATTCATCATCACTCAGGGAAAATCCCTTGGGATTCTCCTACGCACTTTTTCAATGACCGGAAATGTTTAATAATGCTCTGTTTGTAATAGCGCCATGTGCGATACCCAGTAATAGCATGCGCATAGCAAGTTATCGAGCTTCCCCGACCCGACAGTGGAATATTCTGCTTACCAACATGTCTACTGTTTGTGTGTATCCAGGCTTATTTGACCTACTTTTTCGAGCATTTCTTCTGTCGAAAAACTCCTTCCCAAGCGATATTTTCTGAATCTACTACAATAATCTTGGAGTTTGATTCGTTTTGTTGCTATCTTTTATCTAGTCAAGGCTGTCATGCTTTGCACTCTGAAACTGCAATAGCTTCTAGCCTGGTACTTCTTTTACTTTAAATATGGCTGCTCAGCCATAATTCTAAATAGTCAGATGATAGTCATTGCATCTAGGAAGTTAAGATAAAGTGAGCATGATGTCCGTCACCCCATCAAAGGTGGAGTTTCTGGCTTATCCAGCCTCTTCGGAAACATTATCTACTTCAGGGATTCTCTTTCACTCGGAGTTAAGACTGATTGAAAAGACGTATAAGCTTAGCCCTTTCGCTATGTGAGTATGTCAGATGGCATCATAGTTTAGCGGGCGACTTTTAGATGCTTTCAAGGTTCCGTTTAGGGCCTCTTCACTCGCTGTGTCTGCCGCCGGAGGTAAAATTAATCGAGAATACTCATCTAGCGAAATATTTAGTAAATTTCATCTTTCGTTGATATCCCACCACTCCTTCATTTTCATGCAGCTTCACCCAAAGATAACTCATCTGAGCTTTACAACCTTAATTTCTTTCTTATATTATAGCCTGGTGAAACTATTCCAACCTCATGTGAGTGGTGGCAAACAATTTGTCTTCAGCAACCACAATAGTACCATCGATTCAACAATGAATGGGAGCACATCTTTGGTCGATACGGAAAGGCCATAAATATTTAGTATGTATCCAAACTTTCAAAAGATATCGCAAGGAAATTTTATTTCAACTTGAAGTTTTCTACGACATGGGAAATTGTTATTGTCCGAGACTCTGCTCAGGTGAAAATCCGTTTGACTTAGACGCGAATAGAATGTATTAGTTAGCTTGAATAATCTATAGGGCGTCAAATTTGTTCCGCTTGTACTCCAAACTTGGATCTGTTTCATCATATTAAGAAATGTAGATTGTCACTCTCGTCAATGCTTGTTCTATGAGGACTTTGGTTTCGGAAACTTGTCGTTTGTTTTCAAATTTAGGTACCCTTTCTTGCTGTAAAATTTACCCTTCCATTTTCTCAGTCGTGAGCCGCATTTCATTCATCTGAATGTGCTTTGTCTTCGGCATTAACCTCAAGTCGCATTATGGAAACGGGAGGTGCCCCCTGTAGCCTTGTCGAGGACCAATCCTGCCCCTGAACTCATTTTGGTCTTTATCCTGTCTTGTTTCCGGCTACGAATCTTCCTTTATTTCTCATATTGTAAAACCTTTGTGAATATCATTCATATTGCAGCGCAGTAGCGCCTCTTTATGCTGACTTATTAGCCGCTCCGCCAAGTCGGGCATTTATGAAGGATCAAACCACCCAAGGTGATTCCTTGGACTAGTTTGCCCCCCCCCTACACAATAAATCTCTATGCTACTTGATGATACATCTCGTTAGAACTTTCATACAAGAGCCCTTCAATTGACGAACAGCCCTTGAAGCTCTGACAGTAATTGCTACCAGGATTAAATCCTCAGAAGCATGCCTGTAGACAGGAGCCGCGAGGATAGTCTTAGCGATTATAGCGAAGGCAGTCACAGTTCTATCCCTGCTAGTGAAAATAGCGGCGAGTTTAGCTCATCAAGAGAAAGCGAAGAAGGTGAAATTATTGCCGACCATACTCCAAGAAGCGAAGACTCTGGAAGCGATAGCCAAAGCCATAGTGGAAGCGAACGCGATGACAGTGACTATAGCTCAGTAAATGAAGAGTCTGAATCTGAACCCGATAATGGCTCTGTAGTCAAAGATGATGAGATCGAAAATGACAAAGCATCTAGCCCTGACGAGAGTGAAGAGAGCGAAAGTACCCCTGAATCTAGCTCTAGAAACGAAAGTGGAGGGAGTGAAAGAACTACTAGCTCTAGATCAGGAAATGAGAACTCTGAGAATGGTGACAAAAGCGATAGTGGAATTGAAAGCAAAAGCGAAAACAGTGACAATAGCTCAGAAAATGAGGAGCCTGGATACGGGACCGATGATGGCTCTGTAGTCAAAGACAATGAGGTCGAAAATGAACAAACTTATATCCCTAGCTCTGGAAGCGCAAGCGAAGGAGAGATTGAGACTATTACAAGCTCTAGTCCAAGAAGCGAGGACTCTGAAAACTATAGCGATGATGGTTTTGTGGTGGATGACGATGAGATCGAATATGAAAGTAACGAGGAATCTGGATACCATAGTGTTGACAGCTTCATCATCAAAGACGAGAGCTCGAGTCCACGCAAGAGGTCTAGTCCTAGCAACCTGAACCCAGAAAGCGAAAGTAGTGACAGTTCTATAAGCAAATATGATGAAATCGAAAGCGACAGAACTTCTAGCCTTGGAGGCAAAAGCGAGGAGAAGGGAGATAGTTTCAAATCTAAATCTACGAGCAAAGATAAAACTAGGGCGAGATTCAGTCCAAGGAACGAGGACTCTGTATACTCAAGTGAGGACAGCCTTGAAGTCGATGACATTGAGATTGAGATTGAAAGTGATTATAATGAGAGCGATAGTGAGACAAATAATAGCTTCGTTCTAAGTTATACTAATAGTGACTCTGATGATGGAGATACTAGCAAGAATCCATCCACTGGATATACTGATGCATCTAGCGCTAGTGAGTATACCTACGACCTAAGCAACACTGATTACGAACATGGTTACACCGATAAATCTAGCGCTAGTGAATATTCCTCCAATTCAAGAAACAGTGAACATGCCATTGGATACACCGATAAATCTATTGACAGCGAACATGATTCTGATTCTTATTCTGATAACAATAATCGCGTTTTTGATTACAGCCACGATGCTAGTGAATATCTCTCTGATCTAAGCCGCGATGATTCCGATGAGCGTAGTTTTGGAAACCCAATCCTCGAACCTCCGACTAAAGAGTTGCAAGGGGCTTATAGCAATTTAGAGGACTTCAGAGATGACAAGACCTCGCGGGATATGTTAAGCGACGTCGACACCTTGAGCAAAAAGACCTTGACAAGCAGCAACAGCTTTAGTGGCAGCCAGGATGCATGGGAGACTGTGACCGACGACAGTGACTATGAAGTCTTGAGTGATATCAATAGACCGGATAACACTAATATCTCGTCTAGCGATGAGGCCTCAATTAGCTCTAGTAACACAGATAGTTCGACCAGCAGTGATGACAGGACATCCTGGGAAACTTTGAATGACGGCCAGGCCTTGAGTAATGACGAGACCTTGTGGGAGACCACTTCGAGCGAGGAGACGCTGCGGAATGATAGGGGCTTGCGTTATACCGAAGATTTGAATGCACATAGTGCCTTATCAGACAATCATAGCTCAAGTAGCTATAATCGCACAATTAAAACTCCACGCTCAATTCCTAGGGACTCGCACGGCTCGATCGACGACTTGCATTCTCATCGGGATTTCAGTGACTATAACCGCACCATTGAGAATAGTAGCTTAACTATCAGTGACCTCGAAGTTTCTGACAGGTCAAATTTTGGCACTAGTGCTAGTAACTTGGAGAATTTGAGCGGTATCGACGACTCAAATATTCACAGCAGTTCGAGTAGCAAGACAATAAAGCACAGAAAGTCCATTGGGAGCAGTCTAGAGGCTTTGAGTTATTCTGACGACTCAGACATTGATAGTATCTCGCATAGTCATGTTAGCTCAATTAATAGTGACTCGGAGATTGATGAGGATTCAAGTTCCAGCTGTACCGTCAGCTCGTTCATCAGAGACTCGGAGAGCCTGAGTAATTTTGACGATCGAGATGATTCTACTTATGACAGTTGTTCATTTTATAACAAGAGCTCGACTCGAACTCATGACCCAATCAAGATGAGAAGCCTAATTGACAGCGACTTAGAGAGCACGAGTGATATTACGAGCTTTAGTTCTACGAATATTTCCAGCAATACTACGGGTTTAAATAACAGCTCGGATGACTATAGTAACTTTAGTGGCTCAACTAACCCCGAAAGATTATTTGTCAGTGACTCAGAGAGCTTAAGTGATACTACGAGTCTGAGTCATTTGGAAAGCTTACTCGATATTTCAAGCTCAGGGGCCAGTAACTCAGAGAGCCCAGGCAATATCGATAGTCTTAGTGAAGTTGATTTGGATAAGAGGAGTATGTATAAATCAATCCATAACGGTATTCTCTCCGCCAGTGATATTGACGACTCGGATCACGACGATTCGAATAGTGATGATTCGGATGATAACTTGGAAAGTCAAAGTGACCATATAAAAACTATTGAGAGCAGAAACTCAATCATCAGCGACTCTAATAGCTCTATTGATAGCAAGAGCTTGGAAGATATTGACGACTTAGATACGGATAGTAGCTTTCCCGACAATTATAACCCAAATATTTCCAGGAGGCTCATTATACCTAGAGGGTCATTTTCTAGCCCGAGGTCAACAGGCAACGTGGGACTGGGCGAAAATGGCGCATCAAGCGACCTTGGTCTCTCAGATTGCAATGATATTCCAAGTAGTACCAAACGCTCAATCAGTAGCAGGACTTCAGAACATAGCAAAGGATTATCGATTTATCATAGTTCTGCGGACTCAGAAAGCGACAGTCACTCAAATTCTAGCAGTAGGTCAGCCTCTGCTGGAAGTCAAAATTTCAGCGATAGCCGAAGGGCTAGTATCAGATCTAGCATTGATGGCAGCGAAGTTAATACAGCAAGGGAATACGGTGAGCCTCACGATAGTAGCAGCTCAACTATTTCCAGTTTCTTGGATAGCAGCAGTGCTTCAAGTGCTAGCAAGTGGTCATCGGTTGATCATAGTTCCACCTATTTACAAAGTGGGGATCATCCAGACTATAGCGATAGTTCAGCCTCAAAATATAGCGATGGCCAAAATTCTCGGGTTAATACAGACTTCAGTAACAGTTCGACTAGCAGTATTATGGACAGTGATGAAGATAAGGATAACGAAACGGATGCATTCAGCAATGATAGTGAATTTTTCGACAGTAGTAGCTCAGATGATTCCAGTTTGCTATCAACGAAAAGAGCCTCAAGTGTTAGCAAAAGATCAATCGACAACAATAAAAGCTCCATGAGTGACAATCGCTCTCGTTATACCGATAGCCAAGATTCTCGAATTAGTATAGACTTCAGTAACAGTTCAGCTACCAGTGACATGGACAGTGAAGAGAATAAAGATAGCGATATTGATTCGTTGAGCGACAATAGTGAGCCTGTCGATAATAACAGCCCGGCCGGCTCTAGTTTTCCAGCTAGCAGAAGGGACTTCATCATTAGTAAGAGACCAAGCATTGATACTAACAGCTCTAGAAACACCGATCGTCCAGATGATAGCAGCAGATTTTCAGCAGAAATTCAAGATTTCGGCAATAGCACAGCTAGCAGAATCAAAGACTATGACGAAAACGATGATAGCGAGAGATCGATTGACGACGAGGGGGATTATGACATCTCTGATTTCTCGGATAATAGCACTATTTCAAGTGCTAGTGAGAGCCTAAGCGCTAGCGAGAGCTCAGCTCGTAGTAGCAGAGTCTCGAGTGTTAGCAAGGTATCAAAGGACGACGAGGATGAGGATATTTCGGACATCTCGGATAGTAACAGGGCCTCAAGCGCTGGTGAGAACTTGGCTCGTAATAGCAGATTCTCAAGCGCTATCAGAATATCGACTCGGGATAACGAGGATATTAGCACGGCCTCAAGCACTAGCGAGAGCTCAAGGGCTACCGAGAGATTAATTGACGGATATGATCATATCTCGGATTTCTCGGATAGTAGCACTATTTCAATTGCTAGCAAGAGATTGATCCAAGATGACGAGAATATTAGCAGGGTCCCAGGAACTGAAAAGGTATCAAGCGCTAGCGAGTGCTCAATTGACGACGAAGATGATAATATCTCAGATTTCTCGGATAGTAGTACTGTTTCAAGTGGCAGCGAGAGATCAACCAAGCATGATCAGGATGTTAGTACAGTCTCAAGTACTAGTCAGGGATCGATTTACGACGACGATGATGATGATATTTCTGACTACTCGAATAGTAGCAGGGCCTCAGGTGCTGGCAAGACATCTAGGGCTAGGGAAAGCTCAAGCGCTAGTGACATATCAAATTCCGACCACCAGGAAAGTAGCATATTTCCAAATGCTAGCAAGAGATTGACTTACGACCACGAAGATAATGATTTCTCTGACTACTCGAATAGTAGCAGGGCTCCAAGCACTAGCGAGAACTTAATTCATGATGATGAGGATAACGATAGCGAGAGGTTGACTGGGGATGACGAGGATATTAGCAGGTCCTTGAGTACTAGTGAGAGATCAATTGATAACGAGGATGATCATAGCTCTCATTACTCGAATAGTAGCGGGTTCTCAAACACCGGCAAGAGATCGATTCAGAATAACGAGGATATTAGCACCGTCTCAAGTGCTAGCAAGATATCGATCAGCGAAGATGAAGACGATGATTATTCTGATTACTCGGATAGTAGCGTCGTCTTGAGTTATAGTAATGGATCACGCACTAGCGAGAGTTTAGCTCGTAGTAGAAGGTTCTCAAGCGCCATCAAGAGATCAGCTGACGAAGAGGGCAATAATGTCTCTGATTACTCGAACAGTAACAGGGCCTCAAGCGCTTGTGAGAGCTCGACTCGCGATTTCTCGGATAGTAGCACGGGCCTAAGTGCTAGCGACAGATCAATATACAATAACGAGGATAGTAACAGGGGCCCAAGTACTAGTAAGAGGTCGATGTCAGGCGACGAGGATAATGATACCGAGATATCAATATCCGACGACGAGGATGACGATAGCGGAATATTGACTCAGAACGACGATGATATTAACAGTAACAAGGTCTCAAGCACCAGCGGGAAATCAATTGACAATGAGATTGATAATACCTCCGATGACTCGAATAGTAGCAGGACCTCAAGCGCTAGCGATAGCTCAGTTGATGACGAGGATGATGATAACACAAGTGATGCGAGCAGTGAATATAGTGACCCTGCTGAAAACAGCGTACCAGGCTCTAATTTCTCCATTGGCAGTTTTTCAAGCGCTAGCAAAAGATTAACTTACAAGGATTATGATAGCGAAAGTCACGTGATGAGAGACGACAGCGAGTCTGCTCATGATAGTAACCAAACTGATCACAGTTTCTCGAATACCATAGCCTCAAGTCCTAGTAAGATATCGATTAATGACGACGAGGATGATGACAGTGAGACTGAGGATAGCGATGATGATGATAGCAAGAAATCAATTGATGACAACGAAGATGATTATAGTGAAAGTCACGCCAGAAGCGACGACAGTCAGTCTTCTTGTAATAATAGCCTGACTGATCACAATTCCCCGGACACCATAGCCTCAAGCCCTAGCAAGATATCAATCGATGACAACGACGATTATTCAAGCGGGGACGATAGAGTGACTGAATATAGTAAGCTTGCTGATGACAGCAGCCTGTCTAGCGCCAAGTTCTCGGATAGTAGGAGTGTCTCAAGCGCTAGCGAGAGAACAGTTGACGAAGAGGAGGATGTTTACAGTGAAAGTAACGCAATAAGCGACGACAGTGAGCCTGTTGATGACAATAGCCAAACTGGCCCCAGTTCCTCGGATAGTAGCAGATCTTATACTCTCAAAAGAAGATCAATTTATCACGAGGATAATGAGGACGAGGAGGATGAAGATGTCGAGAGTGCCACAATAACCGAACACAGTGATCCCAATTTCTCAATAAGCAGCGAGGTTTCTACTCCTCGCGATCAATCGATTGACGAGGATAATTATAGCGAAAGTGATAAT
This sequence comes from Mycosphaerella populi pn0402, assembly GCA_002153405.1. Taxonomy (NCBI): domain Eukaryota; kingdom Fungi; phylum Ascomycota; class Dothideomycetes; order Mycosphaerellales; family Mycosphaerellaceae; genus Mycosphaerella; species Mycosphaerella populi. The sequence continues at coordinate 91,142 of KZ119404.1, forward strand.
AGCGCAAGTGATACAAGCAGTGAATACAGTGAACCAGCTGATAACAGCCTACCTGGCTCTAGTTTCTCTGGTGGCAGATTCTCAAGCGCCAGCAAGATATCAATTGATAATGCGGATGAGGATAGCGGAAGTAACGCAACAAGTGATTATAGTGATCCTGTCGACAATCATACTCACAGTGATCTCAATTACTCGGTTAGTAGCGGGGTTTCCACTCGGAAGAGGTCAATTGACGATGATGAATCTGATGAGGAGGAGGAGGATTATGACGAGGAAGATGAAGATATCGAGAGTGACAAACTAAGCGAACACAGTGGTTCCAATTTCCTGGTTAGCAGTAGGGTTTCCACTGCTCGCAAGAGATCATTTGACGATGGGGAGGATGAGGAGGATAGCGAAAGTAACGCAACGAGCGAATACAGTCAGCCTACTGATAACAGTCCACCTATTTCTAATTTCTCCGATAGCAGAGTCTCAAGCGCTAGCATGAGATCAATTCATGATACGGCAGATAACAGGGAGGAGAACAACGGAAGTAACGCAGCAAGCGAATATAGTGATCCTGTCGGCAATAATAGGCACAGTGACTTTAGTTACTCAGTTAGTAGCAGGAGTCCCACTGCTCACAAGAGACCCTTTGACAGCGATGAGGATGAGGAGGAGGAGGAGGATGATAGCGAAAGTGATGCAACAAGTAAATACAGTGATCCTGTCGATAACAATAGTCGTGTTGGCCCCAATTTCTCGGTCAGCAGTAGAACCTATTCTAATAGCGAGAGGTCGATCGATGATGACGGACACAACAGAAGCGAGAATCAATCGGAATATAGCGAACGTTCAGCTTCTGAGAATGGCCCAGATTCCGATGATGAATCAGTCGATAGCATTAGATTTGATGATAATGACGACGAAAGCGAGCCTGATGACTGGGATGGCAAGATGAGCGAAAGCGAGGATGATGCGCCATCGGAACTGTTCGTCCCATCAGAAGTTAACGACAACTATGACCCAGATTCCGATCATGAACCAGTCGATAGCGTTAGATCTGTCAATCATGGCAACCGAAGCCAACATGACGACTGGGATGTCGAGATGAGTGAGACCGAGGATAATGCGCCATCGGAATTGTTTGTATCATCAGAAGATAACAACAACGATGGTCCAGCTTACGACGATGAGCCTGATGAACCAAGTTCAGTTGAAGACGACGAATCTGAATACGAAGGAGCAAACGATAGCTATGTGGTACCAACACCAAACCATTCCTTGAAAGTGAAGAAGGGTACAAGGAAGAAGAAGCGTATGACGAAGGTCATGAGAGAGAGGGAAGCTACGCGAGCGTACAAAGGAAAGGCAAACTGGAGATTCCATGTTATAGAGGATGAAGGAGGTGCAACCTCTAACCGAGAACTGAGTTACTTCGATTTGGATTTAGAAACGTCATATGTTGGTATATTGTCTCGCAAGAAGAGCAAGAAGAAGTATACCGAGGCGAAGCAGCCCAAGGATAAGGCCGTACTTAATGAGACGGCCCGGATTGTTCGCCATCTTGGTTCAAAGTGGGATGGATGGAACGACGTTGAAACGGCAGGGGGTCTTGATGAAGAGTAAGTTACCAACTCAAGTTCTATTTCATGATACTAAGTCTTGTAATATAGTGACATCGACGGTCAAATCGAGAGATGTAAACAACGAATCCGTAATAGGATCCAGCCAGCCAGGTTTGAGATTAGGCTGAGGCATCTCGAAAAGGAGAAAGCTAGAAGAACGTAAGTACTCACAGACAAGATTAACGACCTATGGCTATTTAGAAAGATTTCGGAGAACTGACAGAATATTATGAAAATAGTGCGCTTATTGCCCAGGAGCCACGCGGTCTCAGCTGGAAAGTCGTACAACGGCTTAACACCCTCTATGATATCAAGGAATTCTTCACTGACGGGAATGACCGATTTGATCAGCTATCTAATGTTGGTGCCATCATCGCAGAATACAAAGCCGGGAATTTGGGTTGGAACGAGGGCCTAGTTACCTACTGGAAAGACGGCACTCAGCTTTGCCAGCCACGTCCTTACGCAGCAGATGAGTGTGACATTATCTACAATTACTATGAATGTACACAAGGTTTCTGGGTGGAAGGTGTAAGTACCTCTTCAAGACTTTTGAAATACTTTTTAATTGTGATGTTAACGCGTTATCCATCATTGTAGCTTTGGGGTCTAAACGGTGCAACACAAGCGGCCCAGACCTTAAGCTGTCACTCGGCTTCTACTGCAAGACCCAGGGAAGATAGGGTATGTCAACTTTGCTTCCTTTCCCCCAATTGATCTCTAACTAACCATCACGATAGTACAACATACAACTCAGTCAAACCTCAACGAGTCCCCAGTTCTCGATGGAATTCTTGTACGACACAGGATCTGATATGATGACTATATACGACTCGGATATTGAGCAAATGAACATCCTTGAACAAAGCTCTACTGGTGAACAACCGCCTCCGATCCAGTGTCTAGGCGTACATCTCTTCGTCACACCTATTGCATCTAAGATGGTCCACGTTGTCAGAGTCCACGTTTCCCTCTTCGATGACAATAGTGAACCCTTAACCTCAAGGGATCCCATCGAAGCATTTCTTGTTCCCGGTATGGCAAGTAGGGCTACACCTCGACTTGATGGCCCATGGCTCCGTCACAAACTATACACCACATCCGAACCAAATGCCCAGATTAGGCATAGATTCACAACGGTTAAATCTGAGATCGCGAATATCTGGAAAGAGGGTGTACAGGGTCAGCACCTGACCTTTCCAAGTCCTTGGTGGCTTCCTCCAGATTCTGAGCTTGCTCCGACCGCGCCTCTCCCTCAAAGGGCCAATTGGCCTCTTCCGAAGGATTTTCCAAGGAACAGTAAATCTAAAGGTGGTGGCAGGAGAGATTAGTCATAGGGGAATTGGTTCAATGTACATTTGGTCTTGTTTTATAGAAGCGAGTATGCAGAATTGTATGTGTTTATTGGTAATCACTTGGTTAGGTATTTGTAATGGCATGACATGTGCAGAGTAAAGTTTTCCCGGATATGAAATATCGTATTGGCACAATACTTCGTGGCAACGCTTATAGCAGTCTAGGAACACGATCAGGCTAAAGGGGTTTTCAGAAGCAAAGCCCTGAGGGTGCAAACTAATTGTTCCGGGTTGTTATGACTGGTTGGAAAAAAATGCTTCTAAACTGGCGAGGTTTTGTCGCGACAATATCAACGTTATTCTGTCTATTTAAATGCTTGGCTACGAGGGCTTCAGGATTACCATATGAAATTATTCATAATTCAAGGGAGACTAGTGTATTGAGCGTCAGAGTTGAGAATTTTATTCTCGTGATAAGATAATAGACTATCCAGCGTAGATATTGAGCTGTGGATATCGAAAGAACAAAAAAGGTGGAAAATATTCCACAGAGAAAGTAATGGGTATCATGCGAGGTGGAACGAATCCCGTCCGTCCAAGCGAATAAATGCAACCAAGAGCTAGGTATTCATCCCCCTTCATTCCACGCCTTCTGGGCGGGATCATTGAATTTTGTCGAGAATTTCATCAACGCCGTTGAAAATTAAAAAGTTGAATAGGTGAACTTCACGAGTGATCATGTTCCATGCTGGCCCATGCCATGAGAGAAAAGAAAAGAAATGGTAAGGAGAAAATAGTGCAAGGCTGGTGTTCGTTTTCTTTGGTCGTTGGGTATCGTGGTATCGTGGCGCGGAACGAAAAGGCAAGATCGCAAAACAAGGGGTTGATGAAACTATTGACGGGAGGAGTCAACCGAAGGGCTGCGGGAAGGTGCCTGCGATGCAGGGGCCGAGGGCGGAGGTGTCTGATCTGTAACCAGATCGTCCACTGTAAAGCGCACGCGGCCACGGACAGACTGGTTGGAGGAATGGGTAGAGTCGCTGTCCAGGCGCAATGACTCCATTCGCTCCAGTTCCTCGTAGTCCGGGAGCGGCAGTGGCGAGCCAACGTAGTCTTCCATAACGCTGTTGGAGCCATCCAGTTTCTGGTAGCCGGGTGGGCTGGCGGGAACATCTTCGTAGACAGGAGGCATTTCCTCGTCCCAGCTGATGCCCAGGCCACTGCGTTCCGTGACATTGAGGTTGAACTGCATGCGGAGCACGCGAGCTGCACCGGTGGGTGTGATGAGGCGAGTGTTGCGGTTGGGGCAGAATTCCTCGGCCACAATCAATTCGATGACAAGGTTGTGCTTGACTTCCAGGCCGCCGGGGGCCTCCATGTCGCAGACTGGGTTGGTAGTCGGGTTGATACTAGCATCAAACTGCATGCCGATTTCACCGCCAGCGGTATCAAAGTCGGTCTTCCAGCCACTCTTCTCTTCGTTGTGGCCAATTATGCGAGTCTCCTGGTGAAGAACGCCCTTGCCTTCGCCGCCAATCTTGTGGGTGTGCTTTTGGCAGGCAGCGGAGACGATCTTCTGGTGCTCCTCAATGCGCCGCATCATCTTGCGGAGACGCCAGCGGGTCTGGGTCTCGTCGCCCTTGTCGACAACTCCGCTCAGGGTCATTTCAACGGGGAACTTGCCGATGGGGTGGACCACAGAGGGAAGGACAATGCGGCCAGTAAGGTTGGTTGGGGGGAAGATGCGGATGGAAGACTTGTCATTTCCGGGAAGAATGGCGCGGCGAACATTCAATGGTACTTTCACATTGAATTCCTCGCCAGAAGAGCTCTGAGCGTGCGCTAGAAGGAAATACTCAACCTGGCCAAGGGAGCCGTTGCAAGAGGCAGGTAGGTGGCCGGGGAACAGATAGCTGAAAGGGAAGTCGTGCTCTCCAGTCTTGAGAGGAAGAGCCTCAGTGAGGAAGTTCCACTTGGTGAGTTCCTCAGTCTTGGTGGAGCAACCGGGGCAGTGGTTGGAAACTGGTTTCTTGGTAGAGGTCTTAGAAATAAGGCTGGCGTCGAACCGGTTCAGGGTAACTTCGCCGGCCAGATCGCTGATGCCGATACGCAGACGGCCTGAGAACAGAGCACCAGTCGAAGTGGCGGGAGGACCATAGCACACCAATGGAGGCGATTCGACGAGGACATCGAGTTTGGCGGCAGGTAACATCAGTTCGTCTTTGCTCAAGCGGTCCTTGGAGCGGCCAGCGCGTCCTAGACTACGGCGTTTTTCTTTGGTGTTGTCACGGTGAGGGTGAATTAGGTGGTCCATGGCGAATGATAGACGACGCTCTGGTGAGCGAGCACGATCTGGAGTAGCGGCGCCAGACTTGGGAGTGGCGTTACCAGACCGCGGGGCCATATGACTTGCCTTCTTCAGCGCATTGGGGAGGAAGTGATGAATCTCGTTGACGGAGGAGGAAGAGTTGTTGTTGGAGTTCAAGGGAGTTGAAGCCACAGATGACTGCATAGAGCCCGAGCCAGAGCCAGAGCCCGAGCCCCGAACAAAGTTGGGGATCAAACGGCCCGGCATCTTTGAGGATGAAGCTTGGTCGTGAATGTTGTATAGAAGCGCAGCGGCTGCGGGGTGGTAAATATCAATGACGGAGTGAAGGTCACAAACTAGAAAGAGAGATCAGAGTGGCGGAACCGCTGCTTTTTGAACCTCTTTTACAAGATCATGTGCTTGAGCCTAATAACGACCGAATCCGTGGAAAAGGCGATGGTACCATTGAAAAAAATCCATTTCTAGTTGTTCCCACTTTTTCCAATCCATGCGGCCGGCCAGGTACCGCACTGCCATTCGCTCAGGCCTAGAAAAAGTAAAATCAGAAAAGTAAAAAAGTAAAAAAGTAAAAAAAAAAAATTAGAAAAGTAGAAAAAAACTGAGAAATAAGTCACACCAATGTGGGGCAGTTGAGGAGAGCGTCATTGTCCGTTTCAGTACCGTGACGGGCTCAGTACACGGCGCTTTCAGCACCTGACGGCGGTATTGCTCCCAGGGTCCCGCGCAGAGAGCAATTCTCTTTGCTGCAAGTATTTTTGCGGTATTGCGACACCTGGCCACTCTCGAACCTTTCATCTATAGATTACGATCGTCTTCTTTTACACTGCAAAGTCACCGCCAGATCCATATATAGGCGATCATGTCAGCTAAAACATAATCTGGATCATTCTCCAGTCTTTCACATTAGGAGGCTTGTGTAATGGTACGAACGATTTGGCGTCGCTCAATGTTGCATGCCATCAAGCAACCACCTCACGAGTGCCGGAAGTGGTGCCGGGGGCCAACTCATGGTGATCTCTGGTGGATCGGGGATCGCTTCCTTTTCCAAGGCGGAATGGAATCTCCACTGGAACAATGTGAATCTTCTCGATCCCAATCAGGGTGCCGGGAAGAGGCCGTGCGCCAGTGACTCACGGCAAGATGGCCGAGGGGAAGCAAAAGTCGGTTACTTGAGGTCGGCCCATCGAGGCATGTGTTCGGGGCGGGGTACAAATCACCGAATCGGCCCCTACGCTGTAGGCGATGAACCCCTCTGTGGCCCTCCCGCGCCTTTGACAGAGTATGTGTAAGTGGCTTGTAGGACTGTGCGGCCCTGTACCCCAGACAATCTCTGCATTCTTCCAAGGTCCACGGAGATTTTCCCGATCAGCTGAGCAACTGGGCAGCCTTTTCCCCGGCATCGCCATCCGTCTTCCTAGACCTCCTTGACTGGGTAGAATTCCCCGGCCTAGTATTATACAATTTCGAATCTAGTTTATTGGCCGACCGGCTACCGCAACTATGGTTGTGCGAACCGCTATTAGTTACTCCATAATCCGCTCCTAATATTCATAATCTAATTTTTCGGAGAATGGCGTCTTCCTATGGCGTAGTTTCTGCGTGGCTTGAGATCTGCTGAGCTGCTCACGTGGCGCCCGTTCTTCTATATATGGATGTAACAACGGGCGTGGCGAACGTGCCGGGCAATACAGTGTGATAACAATACCGTACAACAGCTCCTCCCAGACGATCTACTTACAGATTTTCCCACTTTTCCGTTTCGGGGCAGACAAACGCGTGCAATAGAGACCCTGGTCCACTTTTTGTCCAGCTTGATTCTTCCTTTTTATCCTTTCCCTCTTTTGTGACTTCTAAATAGTCGCCGTTTTGGGATTAGGGCCACTCAGTCTACACCCCGCAACTTCAAGTTGCATGGAATTTGCGGGGCATACCTTCGCTTCGTCCAGGTTCTGGAGGGAAAGGGAGAAGGGGGGTCTGTATTCCTGGACAGACTCGAGAATCCATGATCTGCCTGCGCTCAACGTTCTAGCCCAAGAGCTGTCAAGATGTGCTCTGTGCTTTTGATACATCCCCCGGGACGAATCACATCCCCCTTCCCCTACACTAATTACCTAACAGATTGCCCATCTCCTGCTATTATACGCCGCTTCAAGGAACGGCCCTTTGATGTACTCTGAGGGATCAGGTACGGGTTACTCAAATCACCTGCAGCTGTTACACTGGCCATGCATCCAACTCCTGAAGAAACTCGTTCTTGGGGCTCGAGCACTGCTCTTTCGGGGCCGACCACCCTACGACAGCTTAGCAATACCCTTGACACACTCTCCGCGGAGGCTCGCCTCCCCGCGCCCTCTACGGTGAGCATTCGCCGGGGATCACGTCATGAAAACGAACACTCGCAAGAAGGAGCCGTAGGCGCAGGAGATCTTCTCAGGCCACTCCGCCCCCTCGGGAGCATTCTCGCTCCCGCAGCCTGGCGCTAAACTGGGCAATTACAAGTACCACTACCGATGTCTAGACAGGACTTCCCTCACAGGAGGCCTTGAAAAGTAGGACCGGGTGTCAGTTAGGATTGGCCCACGTAGTGGCCCCCCCTCCCCTCTTTCTCAGCTTCGCAACACGTCTGTCGATCTATGGCTCCAGACCCAATCCCAATGGAGGCTGTATTCTAGATTGGGAAGACAAAGAATGAGCCTAATTGAGGCCATCACGAGCGAATGCCCTCTAGATCCACGCTCGAGCTCGAGGTCCAAGGCTTGCGTCGGAGGTCTCCGCCAATGGAAGGCAGCGGGCAACATGGCATGCCGTGAGGCCGGGTCTCCGCTGGACTTCCTCTTTCGGGTCGATCTCGGAGAACCCTTCCGGCTGGGCTGAGGATCCTTCTAACCGCCAAGGTTCTCCCGTTACTTGCCTCTTTAGATGCTTCTCCCATGACTCACAGGTTTTTTATCCAGTTTAGGCAGTCAATTGTTATCTGATTTAAAATCCTGCAATGCTTTTGCTAAACGGGCTCGATGCTTAAAACTTATTGCCATCTTGGTCCTGGAAATTTTTCCCTGGTAGACGTTGAATACACAATTGCGTCATGCAAGCAACTGCACATCCTAATACGGAGTAGAGTATTTCGTACGTTGTGCAGAATCCAATATTTTTGCTTTTTGCTGCTCACTTGGCCATCACGTTAAATTAACTACTCCATCCAACTTTTGGAGCCGTACAGAGTACAAGTAGCAAATTCCCACCGCGGTAAGCACCCGCGCCTCACCGCCAATGAAACGGCCACAGGAAAAATCTGATTCTTGACAACCCCCACCAACTTGATCGAGGCCCCCTTAAACAACCCCACTTGCTACGAATTTTCTAACTCGGCCCGGGCAACGTGATGTCTAGAATCGCCATCAATGGCTGTCAGGAGTTGATTGACTAATTCTTTGCTCTAGCCCTGTGTCCGCTAAAACGTTCTCGCGTGGATCCGGCCCGGCGCCGCCGTGTCTGAATTTGATCATTATGAGGCATTGCCGGGCCGAAACAAAGATCGGGAAGAGTGTCGGTGTGGTCCCCGGATAGAGCTGCTGCTTCGGGCTGTTTTGTTTTGAATTTTCATGGTTTCATTGTTTTCGTCGAAAGTCGATGAAAAGTCGATGACGATATGACATTTGGGTTTGGTTGGGCATAGCGGGATATCATAAGATCGCGACATTTACACATGCTCAAAGTTAGAATCGCACCATCGAAGCTGCAATTATCAGTTGCACTTTGGTCGATATTGCTTCTAATGGATGTGTCACGCCTTATATGGTGGGCCTCTTGTCGAGATAATTTGAACAATAGCATCGCTGTAAATATATACCCAACCTTGGAAGGGAGCTACATCCGAATCCTACCTAGGTATGGTTCAGGTCAGTGTTTTGAAACCTACTTGTGTATTTGTGAACTCAATTGTGGTCGCCATCTGAGCATAAACTTACCTAGGTATACCTAGGTATATGCATTTGGTCCAAACTGTATATATTATCACCCGAACAAACTACATAGAGTAGTCCGCATTATTCAAAAGTCTACTCCGTAATAGTGGTATCAAAGGATAATATAGTTACTCCTATCTGCCAGACAATAGCATGAACATCCCCTACTCGAAGTTTTCGACCTATACTTAGAGATGTGTTAGAGATGTGGACTATTATTGACTCTCTGGTACTGTTAGAGAGTCAGTATATCTCAGGTGTGTTATCATGGGACGATGTGCGTGAATATGAGTAGTTAACCTCGAGGAGGCAAAGTGTATGCTACCCTGCAGAATTAGATCTGAGATATCTCCCGAGATCTCGACCAGTGTCGATCGAGTGCATTAGCATCCCCACATTGAATAGCTCTATAGAGATAAGCATTGGTGTAATTGTTTCCATTGCACTTCGAGAAACCCAAGGGAAAGATAAGAGAGTTCGGTCGTGATTCGTGGAGGTCTGGTGCCACGTGATCCAGTCCGGGGGATCAACAGAATCATAATCCAAGCTCCCCCTTTTCGAAATCAGCTCTGTGTCGCTTTCTATATCGCCAATGGCTGGGTAATTGTGCGTGCGCAATAGGGTTGACCTGGAAAAGTAATTGACAAGCTTATCGGCGCAATTTCACCTGCACCAACTCCACACGTCGCTTATCATCTCGAACGCGTATACGAAGCTCAAGTGGGATGTGTCTGCCCTCTCACTGTGCTATATCCTGAGTCCCTAGATCTTTGATCTATCATTGTCGAAATTCTAAAGCCAAATATCCCCCACACACGTCCAGCCTCCAGCCTCCAGCTTCAACGTTCTTCGCAAGCTCCGAGAAACAGACACAACATCGTCAAAGTTACCCCGCTGGCAGCATCAATCCTGTCGCAAAGTTTCAACCATCCAACTCGAATCCCAAATTCCCATATACTTCATCTCACTACAATGTCCTCACCAACATCAAACCTGACAGCCGTCGCAGTCGCCCTCGGCGCGCTCTTTCTCTTCTGGACCTTCTCAGCAACCTCCTCCTCGCCCTTCACCCGCAACTTCCCCCGCCTACAAGACAAACGAATCTGCCTCCTAATCGCACACCCCGACCGACGACGAAGCCATGTTCTTTGCGCCGACCGTCCTTGCCCTCACTAGACCCGAGCTAGGCAACCACCTCAAAATCCTCTGCCTCAGCACCGGCGACGCCGACGGCCTCGGCGAAACCCGCAAGAAAGAACTCACCAAAAGCGCCCTCAAGCTCGGCCTCCGCAGAGAAGAAGACGTTCTCGTCATAAACGACCCCTCCCGCTTCCCAGATAGTATGACCAAGCAATGGCCCGAAGCAGACGTCACAGACCTCCTCGCAACGGCCTTTGCGCCTGACCTCGCCGCCTCCCTCAACGGCTCTGCAAAACAGAATCCCAAGAAAGCTCCCTCAGCGACCATAGATGTCCTCCTCACCTTCGACCAGGATGGCATAAGCAACCACCCTAACCACCGCTCGCTGTACCACGGAGCCCGCGCTTTCGTCCGCGCCCTTATGCAGGATAAGACCGGTTTCGCGTGCCCGATTACCCTGTACACACTGACTTCGACTCCCGTGTTCCGGAAGTATGTGGGTGTGCTGGATGCACCGTTGACGATGGTCCAGGGTGCCTTGGCGAATGGCTTTGCGCGGGTGAAGGGGGCGAAAGGGGATGGAGCAGGCCCTGCGCGCTTGCTTTTTGTGAGTTCTGTTGCGGAGTGGTTTAGGGCGCAGTCGGCTATGGTGAAGGGGCATCAGAGTCAGATGGTTTGGTTTCGGTGGGGGTGGATTACTATTAGTCGGTACATGTTTGTGAATGATCTGAAAAAGGAGAAAGTATAGAGAATAGAAACTGAGATGAATCAATTCTCGTAATATTAAACATCTGTGTATCGGCCTGGTTACAGGGATACTTAGGATCTGTATGGGAAAGATAGAAACATGGAGTTGATAAATCAACACAGAAAATGGATGATATTGAACGCTAAGCGAGATAAATGATTATATATGATGAAGACATGAGGAGGAAGAGCGAGAAATGCTACCACTCAAGCGCCAGCTGGTGATCTAGATACAATTATGACGCCTACAGTGGATATGGCGGATAGAACATAGGTCGTGGCTCGGGTAATGGCCTACAGTGCATGTGTAGTCAGTCACTATGGCGGTATAACACAACCTTGGAAACTTATTCCCTGTAAACAACCACGTCAACCGATTTCCCTACCTCAGGATTCAAATGCTCGATAAACTTGGGAAGACCTGCCCATCTCACAACTCGAGAGAACGTCGACTTTGGACAGGCAACAATGACCTTTTGCTGGAAATAGCATATCTTCCTCACATGCAGCTCTGTTCCTGCCACGCAGAACACATCACCGGGCGACAAATCAGTGAGATTAGATTCTAAGGGAGGGGTTATGATGCCCAGATTTTGTCTAAAACTTCTTTCTATCATGGTGACAGGTTGCTGCGTAACAAATATCGATAGACATGTCTTCTGCAAAAGATCTCGATAACTGTTCGGGCTGCATGTCAATGAAGAATTTTCTAGGAACTCTAGGCAATGCGAGCTGGCCACTGCAAATGTAGCAATGTCTCTAGCCTCGGCAATAATATCGAACCACTTTCTAGACCGTTTGGGCTGAATACGTCTGGTCACTCGGGTTTCGAGGAAAGGCCAGTATACTTGAAGATTTCCTTCGGGATCAATGCCAATGTGCTGGAGTGCTATTATGGCGCTCACAATTTTTGATCTGGCGATATTGTTGTTGGATATGTTATCTTTAGAACTTGGACTTTCAGGCAGTGTCGTTGTGGTATTGACAGCTCTGCAGTCAATACGATTAACACTGGCTGTAGAGCGGTTTGAGCAGCAGTAATTCTAGCATTTTTCAATACACTCAATCTTAGGAGTATCATGCTTACAGTCTGCAGGGTTATGAGATCTCTGTCGCTTTGGGAAAGACACAGAGTGCACCAAAGGCTCAGGCGCCGCGTATTGCCAGTACATGCACTGACTTCCAGTCTTATATTAATCTTCAAGAACGGTGTAGGATCTAGCTCTGGGTCGAGGATTTCCGATATGAGAGCAGCCTTCAAGCTTGTTGCCGGAATCCGTTTGCGTTTTCCCACAATACCACCAGTAACATACTGGCCTCCAACTAATTGAACGTCATACCCATCAATGATATAACAGGAGTTACAGGCATCAGGCAGCTGGATCTGATTGGCAAAGTGATCTTCAATGTCGTTGATCCGGTTTGGACATTCGGAATTGATGCTGAGATCAAAAGTAGTGCCGATCAGCATACGCGATGTATTGCTCAATATTACCGGATCTGGCGCGTCCAAATATTGCAGGTAAGTCTTAGTCCAGTGACACTCAACTTCTCGCTCAGTTAAGTCCGGTTGTTGACGGCAGAGAAGGGGAACAACAAAGCCACATTCCGTGCGAATCATTGAACCTTTTCTCGCGTGTTCCCCCAACAAGCCAAACTGGGTCCCAAAGCTCTTGAAAATCTTGGACAGCAAGAGACAATTTGATTTCGGTGCCCTTGATTTCCACCTTTGATCTTCACAGAACCCAAGCAGGTCCACCGATAAAATCCTTCAAACAGGCTAAATCTCGACGCCGGAAAGAGAAACCAAAGCCAACGGGGGTCTCGCTCACAGGACTCATGCCAGACATTGGCATCAAAAGGACGGACGTGTGACATAGAGAAAGACAACAGACCAACGAGAAGAGTTGTGGCTAAGCATGAATAGCGTGAATCCTCTGTGCTTGGTAGGAAGTCATCCACTAGTCTTTTGTCCCCACACATTTCTTGCAGTAATATTCGAAGAGCTAGGTTATCCATGGATGTTTAATTGACAGGGAAGCCAATTTTGAACATTGCAGTAAGTTTTCATAGAATAGAACATTATCCTAGCTATATGCAAATCGCTCAAAGGTACAACCTGCTCACAAGATTGTTGACTAAACAATGGGTATCGTTAACAATGATAGAAGAACTGACTTCTAATTTTCAATCACAACCGAGGACTCGGTATCCAGGTCACATCTAACCCAGTTGCGCGTCATCTAACCGGTACACGCTTTTACTCGTCGACTTCAACATCCCCAATGCAGCGATTCGCCCATACAATGGACCGTGGGGGTTGTTCTTGGCTGACAAGGGGCTCTCTGAAGGGTACTGAACATCAGTGGTGCGAAGCCTCTCAAGGAAACCCGTGAGTTTCTCCGAAGGCTCTTTGCGAAATTTGAACAAGCGCACCAAGCCCGGTGCAACTTTCTTATCCACCAGGAATGGATACTGAGAAAGGACGTTCTCCCACTTGACTTCTTCTTGCCAAACAGGCTTCTGCGTAGGCGCGAAGAGCTCCCTACCCTGTCGGACTCGCTTGATTGGTGCATTGCGGCCACGATGCCAGATGCGACTTGACCAGTTTGTTCGGCCCTTGAAGCGGGCTTTGCTGCCATCGGGGGTTGTTAAGATGATGTTTTCGGGAAGAAACTCTTTCCACTCTTGCATGAGCTCCGGTCGTTCCTGGAAGTACCATCCTTCCTCCGTGATACCTTCCCATCGACGGGCCTGGATCCCGTTGTAGACAGAGCGCTTGAGAAGATATTCCTGCTGGTAGACCTCCAATCGTACGATTTCATACGCATGAATGGCATCTGACAAATGCGGACAGTCGAAGAAGTCCGTGCCGTGCAAGACATTACGACTATGCACTTCATGTCCTTGGCGCTTGATATGTCGAAGCGCCATATCCAGCCCTGGCCGCAAGCACTGTATCACAGTCTCGTATGCCTGCTCCTGCTGTTCTCTCGTCTTACACAGCAACTCATAAGCCCCCTGCAGATACTCTCTGAACTCGTCCAGACTACCATCCGTTATGCTGATCTTCATCATAAACCGCCAAGCCAGCATATTCGGCGTAACTGCATACGGCTCCCCCGTCATAGTCCTGAATATCGTCCGCACCAACGCCGTAGACACCTGCCCAGCACTCGCGGCCTCGGCATCCCTCCCCCTCGTCCTCGGCCTAGACAACACAAACGCCCGCTCCAGCAATTCAAGCCACACAGGCCCCGAAATTGGAATCCCGTACGAATCTGCAATAAACCTGATTGCATGCAGCGCCCCCCCAATATCACTATTGGTCCCCAGCGCATGTGCAATCCCAAAAAGCAAATGCTGGCTCGGATACAGCGCTGACCCTTTCTCCAATGGTACAGCTTCCACCTCCGCACCCTCCCCACTCATCAAAGCCCTAACATCCACATTCCACCCCATGTTCAGCACCTCCAGGATCTTCTCGTAGTCGCCCGTGCGCGCCGCACCCAGCATCAGCCCCACGTACATCCGCTCGTCAGCCGGATGGCCCAGCGCCTGCCTGCTGCGCATCAGATCCTGCACAAAGACCTTCACGTCGTAGGCACCAGCGCCAAACCCCGCCCAGTCAGGACCGCGGACGTTCTGGTACCAAGAGCGCCACTGCGTGTAGCTGCGATTGCGGAGGTTACGTTCCAGTGGGCGCAGACGGTACGCTGGAGCGCCATCGTAGCAATGCGACCAGACGAGGGCGTCAGTGAAGTGAGCTGCACAGGCTGCGTCAGGGAAGAGATGGGCGCGCCAGATGGAGTGCCAGATCTCATGGGCGAGAGGCTCATTGCCCATTGCGGCAGCGCAGGCGAGAAGATGGGTGTATTCTGCGAGGCCGAGAGGGTGAGGCCCGTCGAGGCGGTATTGGCGGATTGTGAGGAGGTTGCGGGTGAAGCTGTCGAAGCGGCTTTCTAGGCGTTTGACGCCGGCGAGGAGGGTGGACCAGGGGTGGAGGGCGTGGTGGAGGTCGCGGTAAGGTAGGATGAAGTGGGCTGGCGTGAGGAGGTGGAGGGCTGAGATGAAGACTGTTTCTGGGAGGATGGAAACTAGTTTTGCGGAGCGTGGGTGGATCATCGCGGCCATTACTTGGTCTGGTTGGGCGTTTTCGAGGGTTTGATTGAATTTTTCTGCGTATTCTGCTTCTTCTTCTGGGGTGAAGCCTGTTATTTCGGGATTGGCGAGGGTGACATGCAATTCATTGGGGCTTGTAGAATAATTCTGGTACTTCTGGCGCGGGGAAGTTGAGCCATTGTATGACGTTTGTTGTGAAAGAGGGCTGTTCCTAAGACGAGGGGTGTTGATTGTTGACATCAATCTAGTGCCTCTAGCCACAGCGACACCGCTGAGTCGCGTGAAACAGAATCTGGGACAGTTCGTCTGAGCGGGCCTGCATTGTGGAGTGTGGATCCAGGGGAGCCTGGTCCTGTCCCGAAAGCTACTCTTTCTCATAGTCGATGGGGGGGATATGAAATCGACACGTTCCTCATTAGGGTTGGAAGTGTGGGAAAGAGAAGACAAACAGGGGGAAGATTCAGATGAGGGGGCTACAAACTACGCTACGGAGTACAGAGGACGCGCCTTACCACAACTGACAGGGATCTTGCGCTTCGACCCCCAAAGAAGAGGGGGTACATGGTACTTGTGCCGATCGCATGGTTACACCTGCGGAGTGAGGACGGTCAGACCTCATCAAAGTAGCATCTACTCCGTGCTTTTCATGGCTTTTTCTTAACAGAACCCCAGCCCCAACGCCTGCCTGCTCATTGAGGAAGCCTGAAGTGCACAGTGGACCACGAGCTGTCAGCGCAGGCCAAATGGGGCCGCAGTGGAGAGATCTGGGCGGGAACTGCCTCGTGTCTCCAGTTTCCCCGTCTTCTGCTGGGGACGCCGCACGTGACCCAGTCCGGGGTAGCTGCTGACTCAGCTGAGTCTGCCGGCCGCCGCGCTAGTCTGGATCGGGAACCAGCAGACTCTCTGATTCTGTCCCGCTCAGCCTGTGTTGAACCTCCACTTTCGTTTCTACCCACGCAATGGCCGACAACGAGGATGCAGGAGCCTCTGTCTCAGAGCCCCTGGATCTGGTCCGCCTCTCTCTCGACGAGATTGTTTTTGTGAAACTGCGCGGCGACCGTGAACTGAAGGGCCGACTCCACGTGAGTGTTGCCCGCCCGCGAGACCCGTCCATGCGGTTCCCCTTCTGACTGACAATTCCGACTCTAGGCATATGACAGCCATTGCAACTTGGTCCTCGGCGATGTAGAGGAGACGATCTACGTGGTGGACGACGACGACGAGAACGAAGAATCCCTGCGGGTAGGACATCTGCAATGACTGTGGGCAGATCGGAAGAGCTAACAAAGGGATGACGTGGCAGACAATCAAGAAGCAAGAAGAGATGCTCTTTGTTCGAGGTAAGTGGATATCTCTATTTCAACACCGCCTCGCCCAATGGCTTAGCTCATGTTGACTCATTCGCGATCTTGTAGGAGATTCCGTCGTTTTGATCTCCCCTCAGGCCTGATCAGCCTTCCGAAAAATCAATAGAAGGACCCGGCGTCTGGCGAGAATAAGTCAGGAGGACATGGAAAACATGAGATACCACGATTCAGTCGAAATAGACTCGAGATAACATGGAAGTTGGTTTATGACCCATAGTCACTTTCCACCGATCTCCCCTCTCCGTAGCCCGCAAGGCTGTCAAGACCAGTGCCCCACCACTGTTAGTCACAGTATACATTCTATTGGATTCTAAGGGAGCCGGTAGGGTCGTAGCGCAGTAGAAAGCTGCGGCTGATATTGACCAAAAGGAAGGCCGATGATGAAGGACTCCCCGGGATGACTCAAGCAAATGACTCGGCCAGAACTAAAGGTTATCGATAAAGTAGCCCCAATCGCCCCTTCTCCATCAACTTACCTTTCACTTCTCCAACTCCCAAATAATATAATCACAACCGCTGTTCTCACTCTAGAACAGCCAAGCTATGATCACTCGAATACATACCTGAATGCGCCTCCATAAGACGCGAGATTCCCTAGATAACGTCACCACCCCGATAGTGGATCGACAGTCAGTCCACCTTTGCTCTCGCCGTCCCCCCGCGCCCCTCCGCCAAAACATGCCGACACACGGCCTTAAATCGAGCACCGAGGAGCGCAAACGAGGTGAAATAGTATGTTGCTATGTGATTGGAATGTTCGGCTTTGTTCTCCGCTTACGTCTTCCTAGGCCCTCAGCGAATTCGCCGAGTATGCGGAGAAGCAGCAATCTCACCGATCCGCCGTCGTTGCGCCCAGTGACAGTGGCTATTCAACGGGGGGCGTGTCGCGGGATGTTGACGACCATGCTGAACTCGAAATTCTCGACCAGCTGGGTTTGTCTGATGCCCCCCGCGCGGCCAAATTAAAAGATTTATTACTTGGAACTGGGGAGGAAACGGAAAATCATCTACAGGATCTGGCTAGTACGATACAAACGCGTATTGACGAGGGCCTTGGCGAAACGATATTTGACCTTGGCCTCGAAGACGGGGGTGACTCGATGGGCTTCGATCTCGCGAAATGGGAAACTGCCCTCCAACACCTACGTGAAGCCGCAGAGACGATACCAGCGCATTGCCGTGTATTACTTACTTACAATGTTGGCGGTCCTGAAGAGGCATCTACTCCGAATGAGCGGATGAAGGATGCATGGGGCAAAGTGCTTATCAGACAGAGCGCCAGTAACATGGAGGAGATGGCTGAGATCCGAATGGCTGTTGTGGGCAACGTCGATGCGGGGAAGAGCACCATGCTTGGTGTCCTTGTGAAAGGGGGCCTCGATGATGGCCGTGGCCGCGCGCGAGTCAATCTTTTCCGGCACAAACACGAGATTGAAAGCGGGCGAACTAGCTCGGTCGGCATGGAAATTATGGGATTCGATAGTCGTGGTGATATCGTCAGTAACACCTCCGGCAGGAAATTGTCGTGGGAAGAGATCGGGAGACGATCCGCTAAAGTTATCTCCTTCTCTGACCTTGCAGGCCACGAGCGCTACCTGCGTACTACGGTCTTCGGCATGCTGAGTAGTAGCCCGAACTACTGTCTACTGATGGTTGCCGCGAACAATGGTCTGATTGGTATGAGCAGAGAGCACCTGGGTATTGCTCTTGCATTGAATGTCCCAGTCATGGTGATTGTCACCAAGATTGACATTTGCCCGCCTCAGATTTTGCAAGAAACTCTTACCCAATTGACCAAGATCCTCAAGTCGCCTGGTGCGCGCAAGATTCCGATCTTCGTCAAGGATATGGAG
>KZ119404.1:109597-160650 GCA_002153405.1 Mycosphaerella populi pn0402
GCCAGCGGATATGTCCTATTTTCCAGGTTTCAAACGTAACAGGGGAGAACCTGGAACTGGTTCGAACCTTCTTAAACATTCTACCTCATCGGGGTCACTATGACCAGAATGCCCCGTTCGAGCTGTTGATCAACGACACATTTTCGGTTCCTCATGTCGGAACAGTAGTATCTGGTGTGGTCAAGTCTGGAATGATCCATGCGGGTGAGACAGTCCTCGTGGGTCCCGACTCATTAGGCCAGTTCACAAACACCGTGGTCAAATCGATCGAGCGGAAACGCATCCCGGTCAATGTGACTTCTGCAGGACAATCGGCATCTTTTGCATTGAAGCGCGTTCGGCGCAAGGAGGTACGCAAGGGAATGGTGGTGCTGAAAAAGATGGACAACCCGCCCGAGGTCCACCGCGAATTCGTGGCAGAAGGTATGTCGCCTCGACGAACACTGTATCCTCGATCTACACACTGACATGGCCTACAGTTCTCATCTTATCGCACGCCACGACTATCAAACCCAAATATCAAGCGATGCTCCACGTGGGGGCGGTCAGCCAGACCTGCTCCGTCATTGATATTGACCGCCCATTCATTCGCACTGGCGATCGCGCTCTTGTTGCGTTCCGCTTCGTCCAAAGGCCCGAGTTCCTGGCTGTTGGCGACCGTGTGCTTTTCCGTGAAGGCAAGACGAAAGGTCTTGGCATCGTCAAGAGCATTGGCTATGATCCCAAACAACCATTAAGTGGCGCCAAAGCTGGCGAGCTACCCGCCGAGACTCCAGCTCCTCTGGCTACGAAAGCAGGATGAACACATAGTCGCATTATCCCTATTCTTAGTTCCCAGCCATATTACTTCTATATCATTACTCGTTATCGCAGCGCAGTCTATAGCACGTGACGTGACATCATACGATGCCAAGTGATCGTCTCCATCGCCTCCATTTCCACCTGCGTCGATGATCCAATGACATTCATCACCTTCGCCTTTCGCCTTTCGCCTTTCACCATGTGCACCCAAGCCCCAGAACTCCACTGACGTAGCGGACGATGATTTGTTTGAGCCCTGCCCATCGTAACCCAAATAGATTAATTTTCAATGGACAGCTGTGCACAAGAAAAGGTCCAATCGAAACGCACGCTTCCCCAGTTATACTGACGTATTTGATTCTCTACAAAGAGAACCAAGGATCGCCTCTTCCCCTCCCGGCTTCCATCCTCTACTTCTATATCTTCTTGCCACCTCGGTAATTGTTTCTTCCTCGACATTGTATTCATTTCAACTAGCTTCTTCCTGAATCCTGATACCCGAACTATGGAGACTGTAAACCACACCGTCAACCAAATTGTGAGCGTCGCCTCCAATGCTATCTGGGGCGAGAATGGCACCCAGAATTCTCAGTCCAATGTACCTCATGGCGAGGAGCCCATCTCAGGCGTGCAGGGGAAGGGCATAATCAATGATCCCTACGACGCTGGAAACCGCGATGGTAAGTGGGTTATAGTTCTTGCCTCATCCGCACCCAAGTATGGCAACATGTTTCTGTCCCTCTATACGAGGTCAAACACGCTCGCGCAGACCAATATCGTATACAATTACTACACGTCAATTTTTATCTTGAAATATCCAACAAAGGACCTCATAGCTAACCCATCTGAATAATCCTAGACCAACCTGAAGCGCCCGCCACAGATGGCAACACCGCTCCTCAAGACCCCAAGCTTGCGGGCAACTCTCTAAGCAGCGGCAATACCAGCACGCCAGCTGCCACAGGCTCCAACAGCTCCAGGGCTACCACAGGCTCCCACATTGCTGGCTTGAAGCATGACAGCGCAATTGCCATTCCCTCTCCCATTGCCGAGCAGCGCAGTCTAGATGACCTAGCCTCAACGACCCAAAACCAGGGCAACACCTCCGCCCCAACTGCTACATCGACGAGTGCTGCAGCTATTTCGTTGTCCACACCTGCTACCGACTCCCCAAACTTGAATCCCAACTCGCAAGTGAGCAAGGAGGCACTCGAGGGCCCGCAAGGTCCAGCTAGGTATTCGGCAGAGCAGTTTGAGAGGGATGAGAAGTTGGCCAAGCAACAGAAGAATCGGTCAAAGGCGGCCAAGGAAGAGGGAGACTCATCTCCTACCCAACATAGGCGTAGTAAGTTACTAGTCCTCTCCATAAATGCTCATTTATCCTATGATGGGGTACTCATATCATACCTTAGGCGATTCCTGGGGAAACTCGTCCAAGAGCAACTCTTCGAAGAGCGAGGGCAACGGCAATGGGAAGACTAGCCCTATGGCCAAGGTTAAGCACACGCTCCACAGGGTTGCTCACCCTCGACATAATAGTTAGAAGTCAAACTCTAGCGAGTAAAAAAGGGTGCGCTTATTCAAAGATTACGCCTGTCGCGTTGGTGGATTTTATTTGTACGACTCTTAACTTGGCCTTGGGGAGAATGTATGTACTAGAAATGTGTCGTTTATTGAGTCTTTCGGTGATATAATGTATTATTTACAATCAATTTACTATTTCGTTTGTACAAAACCTCTTGTTTCATTCTTCCTAGTTGGTGGTAGTATAATCTATCATTTCCCGCGTTGAGGCGTATATTTCGCAGCCAACCTTGACGCCAGAATCGGGGTATCACAAAAAGGCCGGAATGCCTCGATATTCCAAGTCGTAAAAGACCACAAACATGATATAGAGCTCTCTATCTATTCGAAAAGCATTCTCAGCTCCGTGATTCTCTCCTTCTTATTGTCATCGTCAGGATCATCGCCTCCTACACGAAGCCCCAACGACCCAGCAATATTCATCTTCCGCTCCTGAACGCGGAGCATCCGCCCCTCAATCGAGTCCTTGACTATGAACCTCGTTACTGTGACATCGCGCGTCTGACCCATTCGATGAACTCGGTCAATTGCCTGGGCCTCCGTGGCAAAACTCCACCACGGATCCATCATGAAGACATTGCTTGCGGTAGTGAGATTGAGGCCCACGCCACCCGCCTTCAGAGATATAAGGAGGACTGTAGGGGAAGCATCTGAAGATTGAGGTTTAGATTTTGAAGGAATGTCTCTACTAGGCGTGTCCTCGTCACTGTCCTCTATCTCGTCTTCGAAGGTCTCTGTCTTTTGGAACTCTTCCAGCACGGCTTTCCGGGCCTTTTGCGCCATTGAGCCGTCCAATCGGAGGAATTTGACACCGACTCTATCCAGTTGCTGACCGATAAGATCAAGGAATGAAGTGAATTGGGAGAAAACGACGGACTTGGTGTTTGGCGGGATACGAGAAAGGTGGTTGAGCAGGGAGTAAATCTTCGCCGACGTTTGTGCTGATGGGGAAAGGGGGTTTATTCGTCGAAGAGAGATTCGGGGAGCAGGCTGAGAGCTTGCGAAGGATTGTGAGCTGCGTGTAGCGTCATTCATAATCGTGTCTTTCAGCGGGAGAGCCTGCGATCCGGGGTGCCGAACAACTTCGAAGATGCTCTTAGCATCTATATCTGCGCGGCAGTTGAAACAGCGCGCTGGTGTGCCTTTGTCCATGTGATGTTTTATGAAATCCTCGAGGCATTTCTTGCAAGCGCCATGCCAGCATCCGGTTACAGCGGGGTTGATCATGGGCTCCTCGCAGCAGATGGGACATTCGCCTGTAGACTCTGTTTGAATTTGACGCAAGGCATGGGCGGTAAACTTGACAGCACGACCTTCTGCTACCTCTGGATTTTCTGTCAGGGCTGTAAACTGAGAAATAAGGTCCTGAAGATCCATATCATCTTTGAACTCATTCGTCGCGTCCGCGGCAGCCGCAGCAACTTCTTCGTCGGCAACGATATCTTTGTTGCGCGTGAGGATCGGATGGCAGCATGTTTGGCGAAGTCGAAGAATTTGGGCAAAGATAGTCGAGTAAGATTGGAGAAGAGTTCCTCGTTCCATATTGTCGTTATAGGTTCGCTTGGCTCGTGTGTATATCCAGTCGTAAATCTCTCGTTCCTTCTCTGGAAGTTCGATTTCCTCAATATTTATGGTTCGCGGAGGAAGAGGGACAAGAGGTTCGCCCTCGGGTGTTTTCATATTTTTAGTTCGTCGTAAGACCAGAGGCTCCAATACGCTCTGGACGACATTCAGTGCCCGTGCATACTCCTTAGATTCGAAAGGCACTGTGATGAATGTCTTCCAGAACGAAAAGTTACTCCAAGGCTCAACCTTCAAGAACCGCACCAAACTGAACAAATCCTCCAGTCGATTGATAATCGGAGTACCTGTGAGAACCCATCGGTGGATTGCCTTCAGTTCATAACAAGCACGGGCTGACTTAGATCGACGGTTCTTGATCGTATGAGCTTCATCTATAATGATTCGAAAGAACTCGACGGAGAACAAGCCGCCAGAGGCGCCTGTTTGCTGAAGTGCTACAGAACGGAATTCTGATAGCACTACACCGAAACTGGTGACAATAACGTGAGGCGCAGTTGTACGCTGTGACGCACAACAGAGCTCCCGGAGGTTTACCGACTTGTCGGCTCCATAGTACATACGGACGCGCATGGTGGCTTCTTTAGACGCTTTGAGCGCTTCACTCTCCCATTGAGAGAGAAGAGAAGTGGGCGCAATAACAAGGGTCGTGTAAGGCGCGGGAATAGTACCCGGGGAATCAGATACACGGGCAAGATCGTTGACGGAAGCAAGACCATTCGATGGAAACTCCGGTTCAATTCTATGGGAATGAATCAAACTAAGCATTTCGATGGTCTTTCCAAGTCCCATCTCATCAGCCAGTATACCGCCAAGACAGTGTTGCTCTTGGGCAGGGAAATCTACACTCAAATCTCCAGAGTATGGGTTCACGTAGAAATTCTCAATTCCCTCATATATAGGAAGATCCTTATCATCACTGTCCTTGGTTGGCCAAGTATACTCTTCCCAGAGTGGGTGCAACGACCGCTCTCGGGACTGCTTCTTATCCATCTCTTTGGAAAGCATCCAATGGAGAGCTTGCTTCTGGTACTTTCGAAGACTTAAATTGAAGGTTGGCGCGGGTTGCGCTTCGGGCATGTTGAAATCAAAGGACTGGGCCTTGTGGTAGAGGGTGTCAAGCTGATCTTGTTCCAGCTCTTGCGTTTCTTCCTCCTCTGAAGAATCTTCAGGATCTTTACTCGTCTTTGCCTTTTCTTTCTTAACACTGTCGTCTTGCTCGGCCATCTCCGCGGCTCGAAGCAACCCCTCTCTTTTGTGCTTTTCGTTTGTTGGGTTTATCGTTGTTGGCTTCATATCGATAGCATCAAAGAG
Organism: Mycosphaerella populi pn0402; assembly: GCA_002153405.1. Classification (NCBI taxonomy): domain Eukaryota; kingdom Fungi; phylum Ascomycota; class Dothideomycetes; order Mycosphaerellales; family Mycosphaerellaceae; genus Mycosphaerella; species Mycosphaerella populi. Next base: position 114,878 of record KZ119404.1, read on the forward strand.
CTTTACGAGTGCGACTTGACGAAGTCGCAAATTCTTCTCTTCTGTGCTCTCCTTCTCTTCGAAAAGGCCCGCAGATCGGTTGTCATCAGTTACCATACCTGAAAATGGACCGAACTCAAATGCCTCTCTGCGCATGAAACATTGCAATTGAAGAAATATAGTGTCATTCACGCGAAGTACTTCATCGCTGTAGACGCAGACGGCTTCAAAACGGCACACTTTCTGGTCGATCAAGGTTGAAACCCACTCAGCTTCTTCCTTGGGTAGTCTCCCAACCTCTTGGCCTGAGACAGTCGTGAACCGTGTCAACACGTCGCTTTTATGGTTGACAAACACCCTTCCTCCTTTGCCTCTCTTGGAAGTCGGCTGAGATCGAACACGTTCAATCCTGACCGCATCCCCATGTTTGAGCAGAGCTGGTCCACTTCGAGTTGCCCAGCCACCTACGCCGAATGTTCCTAGAAAGCGTGACGACGGAAATTTTCGTAGACAAGAGTCAGAGGAGGTGAAGGAGCTGGTGCGATGTTCATTTCCGCTTGGCTGTGGGCTTTTATTATTTTGAATAGCCACTGGCTTCGGCCGGATGCTCGGTTTCGCTGGTCTTTTCCAAGAGCCATCAAAGTATATGTTGACTGCGCGTTCGACGTTCTGGGATGCGGCGGAGGATATGGTCTGGATCGCGTCGGGGGGCAGCTGTTCGCCGACAATGCTGGTAAACAAGTCTGCATCGAATGCATCTGGTTTTGGGGGCTCGGTTATGATCGCCTTCGCAGCACGGTCGGTGTCTGGCTGAAACTTGGCCGGGTCTTCATTTTCGCCCAATGGGGGATAATGGGAGGGCGACGCGTCGGCGCTCTCGTGTCGTGTTGCGTTGGCTCTGGAGGGAGGATTGGGGTCGTCGGCGAAGAAGCGCTGTCTTTTAGCCGGCCTCTGATCCAGGTCTTCGCTCATAGTTGGAGAGACGACATGCGAGATCTCAGAAGGGCAAAAGATGGATGAAGGCGCGACGCGCACGCGAAACGGGCCGACGTCAGTCCTTTGCGGGAGCAAAAAAGGTCGTACGCGATTGGGCGGATAATTCCGGCTGTCTTCAGAGCTGTCACTTCTCAGATCTATTCCACTAAAAAGTAAACCAGAGTAAATGATCAATTCCCCCAGAATACTATCTATTGACAGATACGGAATCAAAAAAAGAGTTGCGCAATTGCGGTGTAGAGATAATATAATCTGCGTTTATCCTACGAACAGGTTCCGCTTATACAGAAAGGTGCGTTTTGAAATGACTACTACCACCTGGGCAGTTCGGATCCAAGGGAAAAATATACAAATGTCACAAACCCCATTTTGAAGCGATTTTACATGAATCGAAGAAAAACCAACCAATGAATCCCTAGTTATTCTTTCTTTCCCGGCGCTGCTTTCTTGAGCTAGTAATAAGACGCCTTTGAGCGAGAACGACGGCATAGCGCTGGATTTTATCACGCCTAGGAAATGATTTGTTAGCATAAGAATGTCACTAGAGGGACACAAGAGACACGAACATTAAGATGCAAGTTGTGACGAAAATGAAGGGAATTGCAATCTTCCAAAAGTAGGAATCGCTGTTTTCGATGCCCTTGAAGTGTGTAAAATTCATTCCAAAGTATCCCTGTATTGCTGAGTTAGAAAGAACGGCCAAGCTTTGGTCTAGAAGGACCTTACCGTCAGGAAAGTCATAGGAAGGTATAGACAAGTGACGAGAGTCAGCTGTTTCATACTCTCATTCTGGTAAGCACCTATAGATTCATCAGTATCTGAAGCTGTGCACTCATTACGAGTGTGGATTTTTGACGCACCGATGGTATTGAATATGAGGTCAATCATATTGTCAGCGGCACGGCGCATTTGATCATATCCTTCAACAATAGTAATACAATGATCCAGGGCATCGCCCAGATACGTATGGCACATGGAGCTGATTGTAACTCCAGAGCCTCCAAGGCTCTTAAGGTTTGGCGGGGCAATTTCAAATTGTGCTTGAGGCTCAACCGACTCATGCCCGGGGTTTGGGCTGAAGTAGCCATTGCGCATGACGCCAAAACCAGGCGTTCCAGCTGGCTGAGATCGATGGTCACGGAGGGCATTGATGACGGCCACGATGGGCTGCATGGAGTTCCGTAGCACAGCAATCTCTGATGTCAATATATACAAACTCTTAGACTGATCGATATCTGGATTTGTCAAGACTTCCAGCTCTAGATCTCCGATCGCATCTTGATAAGCCATAGTGACCGGGATAGCAAGATCAATAACTGCATCCAATATTGCTTGCAAAAGCATGCTCGCATCACACGATTGCCTTAGCATAGTCTCTGGGGAGCTCAGACGACGAACAATAGGGGCCTCGATATCATCGGCACTGGTTTCGAAGAAAGATGTCACAGTGTTGTCAGCGTGTAGGAAAAGTGAGACTTGTTCAAGGGTCACACATAGTCCTTTGGCTGCTAGAACTGCATGGCGCTCCATGAACTCGATCCGATCCTCGTTTGGGCCACCCCGGAATCGTTGCAGGGTCCTCGCAGTGGCTCTGCTGGGTTTGGCAACATCGCCAAAGTCAGATGTTCGCTTGGCAGACAATCGACGGGGCCCAGGACGGATACTAGCGCCAACAGTGTTCTTCTCTTCCGCACGGCTTGCTGGCCGTTTAGGCTTGAAGATATCTGTCAGGGCTTCCCAAATGACAGTCCGCTTAGTACGGCGGCGCATAGATATAGAGCTCTTGTCACTCGATACTGAAAATCTTCTCTCTCTGTGTTTTGTTCCATTTGGAGGTTGTTCGTCGTCTGATTCGGAGTCACTCGTCGCTTCTTGCATCTTGACCAGCTTTTGTAAAGTCAATACAATGAACGCGTGATCAGAATACCAATCGGCTTTAGTCCGATTTGTAGTGTGGACTAAGTCCTCAATTGCCAATCTGTGCAATCTCTTGTGATTGCCCAGAATCTGGATAACGTCCCAACTCAGACCATTCACATTAATCCACCGACATTGCACCCAGGGTTCTCGCTCTCGCGCCAGAAACTGCTGAAGCGTGGTATTATCCAACTCATACTGTCTCATTTCATGTTGCGAAAAATCGACAACGGTAATCCCACAATGCTGCTGAAGGTCCTCCGGCAAATTCGACGCCCATTCGGAGCTATATGCAGGGAGTGGCTTCGAAGGGTCGATACCTGGCTCTGTTCCCGGCTGCCAATTTATCTCCTGTGCAAACCCAGCAAATCCCTCCGGCCGGTATGATCGCGCGGTATTTGAGCGACGCGGACGCCGCTTTGCTGCTGTATCGGTGGAGTTGATCCGTGCAGCCGTGCTAAATGCGTCTGGCACAGATGGCTCTCGCCTGCGTGGGGATTCTGGCGAGGTAGGCGACCTCGGCGAGTGGCTACCAGCCTCGAGATCGACGTCAGGGAGGGATTCGAGGTGGATAGATGGGCCATGTTGCGCATAGTCAATCGAATGGACACTCATGGCGCCGTTGGGTCAAGCGGTGCTCGGCGCCGCGTCGAGGTTAGCCCAAGGCACGCGTTCATTGGCTCGGGTATAGCTTATAATACACGCAGGCAAAAGCTGCAGAGGTGATTTTGGGAGGGCGTTAGATCATGCTTGTGGCTGCGCAGTGATCGGGATGTGGATGGCACGGAATGCGCCCAAAATCATGCTTGGGTTGCGGGGGAAATGACGTTTGCGTCGGGTGCTAACAGATCGCGAGGACCAATTGAGTATGACAGCGAGATTCCATGGGCGTAATATTTAATCAAAGGCACGTTCGTGTCTCCCGAGTTTCAAGTTGTCAGAAGGGCTCAGACCCCTTTTGGCAGGAGGTTCCCGGGGTATACATTTCTCCGGTTTCCTTCTTTTTGCCCCTTCCACATGTTCAAAGTCGTCTGGATATTTTTCATAGCAATACTTCCATTCTATAGATTCCTTTGCTGAAATAGAACAGTCTTTAAAATACGCAAATCCAATCTTAGGGCATGGTACTATGAATAGAATCATTGTACTTATGAATAATATAAAGTATTTTCAATTTGCATTCAATAAATAGTTTAGGGCACGGTGAGAAAACAGTATTAGAAACCGAAAAGTTGCTTGTTGTCCTTCACCCACTCCTCAAACGGTGTCGAAGATCGTCCGGTATAAAGCTCCACATTTTTGACACCAGTCTCATAATCTGCACGGAAATGCGGTTTGCCTTGTTTTTCATTTTCGAATAGCTTGATCAGATATTCCGCTAGAGGCTTTGGTATGCCCTTCTCGATGTGCTTTTCCAGGTCTTGCTGTGCGGTAAGAACCTTGATTTTGACATCCTTTCCCACAATCTTGCCGACAAGTTGACTTGCGGTACCATGGGTAAGCGTTTGAGGTCCGTAAAGATACACCTTTCGCTGATTGTTCTTAGGCCCCTGCACTAAGATCGTGCCGCTCACACGACCCATGTCGCCTGGTGTGATACAGTCGATAGGGAACTCGGGTCCGTACGAACTGAATTCACCTGCGGCGATCCCATCTTTAAATTGAATAATATTGGTAGCAAAACCACCTGGGCGAATAGCAACATAGTTTTCTTCACCGAACACCTCGTCAAGAATAATCTCGACTTGCGCATGGGCGTACGGGATGAGTGCTTCAGGCGGGACGTCTCGCTTTTCACCATGGACGGTGAAGCTGCTGAGGAATGTCACAAATTCAATACCTGCAGATTTGAGGGCCGTGATTGAAGCCCGTGTATCGGGGGCTCCCCATACAAGATAGATGAAAGCCCGTGTGGCACCAGAAGACTTCACAGCAGCAGCAACACTATCAGGACTAGAAAAATCCGCCTGAACTCTTTGATAGTTGCCTTGCTTTTCTTGTTCCGGACTCAAGCCCGGAATTGGCTTCTTGGTGTCTCTCATGGCGAGAGAAACTTTAGCACCAAGTTCTTGCGCAGTACGCGCAACATAGGAGCCAACATTGCCAGTTGGACCAAAAACAATGACAGAAGCCATGTTGTTCAAATGCGAATAGTATATAGGCAATGAGCTTGGCTAAGATATAACTGAAATCCAATGAAGCATTTTATCAATATACGAGTTCCCTTTATAATGAATGACGTCGTGGAGATTATGTCCGGGGATGTTGCTTAATCCGCTCTTCTACACTTAACTCCGTTCATCGCCGAAGTTATCGGCCTGATCCAGGTCCAGAACCTGTCACATGGATCATAGGCATCAATTTTATTTCTAAAATACAAATTAGGATGTCTGAAATGCTAGAATGGAACTACATCGTCTATATTGACCACTTGGCCTGTGCGAATCGCCTTGTTCGCAGTAATACCCGTCAAGATTGACATCGCTCCGTCAACATGTGACGCAGCTCGGCGCAGTCGATCTAGCACCGGAGTGCCAAATAAATCATTTAACAGCACGGGATCACCACCTCCATGGCTGCCCTGGCCCTCGAGAATTGGGACTTCATATGGTTGGGCGAACATTGGATGCACCATGACCTGCGTACGTGCGATGGCACCCTCCATAGATTGGTCTCCACCTGCGCTCACATAAGATTCTTCCTTTGGTTCCATTAAAACAGACTCGGAACCCTTCCCAGGAATAGTTAGGCGTTCAGGCTATACGTCATAATTGCTCCAGATTTGTAGCTGACCAGAACTCCCAATTAGTCCATGTGATCAGAAGCTAGGGCTAAGGTATCAGGGAAATTCATACCGAAAAGCTAGTCGTTTTTTCCTCCCTAGCTAATAATTGAAATTAAGACTAATATCGTGTAGCTAGATCTGGGAAAATTCAAATATACTCTTTGTTTCAAAATATCACGATCTTCGTCAAAAATGAAATCTTAGATATTTTTACATAGGAAGTCATACCTATATATTTGAACATACGCAAGAATTTACATACCCTTTCATTTGTATCTGCACGTACGGACGTACCTTCCCTTGTACATTCCTGCGTATTTTCAACTGGTATGACTTGGACACATGAACTATCAATCGCAGCACTGTAGAAGACCAAAAGATTCCCTGTACGAAGTACATACCAAGCCATATGCATTGAGAAATACCATGATATAATAGGGGATGTGGGATGTTTCCATGGATGTTAAAATACGAATGAAAGAGGATATATGTCTACCTAGGTACTACTGTTATGGAAGGTATTCCCTGATGCTTGCTAGGTTGGAAATCGCCGAAACTCCATATCTAGCAACCTCATTTGTGGTGACCCAAGCAGCCTCTTCTCCTTCGTTGAAATATTCCGGGACTGTTGCTTTGAAAACAGTCCAATCGTGATTTTCTGGATAACCATCTGTGTTGAAGAACTGTTCCCACGCGGCTCTGCCGAGTTCCTCACTATTTTGCTCCACAGCAGCGAAAGCAGTCAGCGTAGAATGACTCTGCCTCCATGTGGCAGCGTCCGGAAATGAAAATCCGAATTCTTTTTCTTGTACATCATGTCCTCCGTTATAGGCTCGGCAGTAAGAGAGCCACACCTTCATGAACTTCTCTATGGTTATGGGGTGCTCAGTTCGGGCATAATGAAACAATTCAGCGAATATCTCGGGAAAGCCAAACAGCATAGACAAGTGAGATATATGATGCTCTGGTGTAGGAGGTGGACATGGTCTGACTTCACCACTAGTCGGGTTGAACAGTATCGCATTGTTACCGATACCATATTTTAGGCCAGCAATCCCTTCGAGGAGATTGATCAAGAGATTCCGGCTCCGATCCCATCCTTCAGCACGTTGCTCCCAGGCAGTCAGCCATGCAGCAACAAGTGGACCACAGTCTAGACCGATATTTGTCATGGCGAATCCATCAGGAATACCTGCGTGCTCTTGAACTTTGCGGTGCGAATCAAGGACAAGAAGCGCGTTTTGACAATCTTGAAGCTCTTTCATGAGATCTCCCGTGCGTTCATCACCTGTCAGATAGAAGTATATGCGGCGGTAGATAACGCTGGAGATGCGAAGCTGCTTGGAGCTATCACTGAAATGCTGGACACCGTGTCGAGTTCCAAACCCCTTGAATTTTCCCGCATGATAGACATCTACTTCACCGGTATGTCTAGTCATGGCTTCTGCCATTTTGAAAACGTCGGCTCTCCCTGTATGCAAGAAATAGAGCCATAGCCATAGATCGGTCGAGAGCTCGGAGTTATCCCAGGCATAGCCACCAACGTCGTATCGCCATGCGTGTCGGTAGGGATCGTACGTATGTTGGACATCTCCATAGTCCCAGAATCCATACCATCTGTGTTGTTCAACCTGGTCCCGATAGTAATTGAATAGCAAGTCAAGATTCTTCTCGACTTCCGCCTCTTTCGGCTTTGAGGCTTTTCGAAGCGCGTCGGAGGAAGGAGCCCACGAACCGTAGAATACACCCGTAGAGTACATGTATTCTGCTGTAGGTACTAAACGAGGCGGGGATCTCACGGTCGATGAAAATGCAGCCAGCTCCTCATTTGCGGGTGTTTGCACGAAAGGTTTCAGGAGAACCTGATTAGACCTTGATATGCCATTAGCGGAAACAAATCCAGGCTCGTAATCTTCGTATGTCACGTTAAGTGCGTCGAGTTGCTTCTCATAGGTGTCCAGTCCAAGACCGTCATGATACTGCCTTGTATCAAGAGGCTCTGCTTGAGGCGAATAAAACCAAACAAAAATGGATGTATCGTTCGAGGTCAAATTATGGCAATCTAATTGGGTTGGATAGCGTTCCCAGAAGTCAGACATACCGACAGCGAGACCTCCGCGGCTGGCTGATCCCACATATGCAGTACCATCTGATCTACCGCCACCAGTGACTTTCACCCAGGAGCAGCCTACCTTTGTGCGCTTTTTTATTGTAAACCCGTCGCTAGAGAGCTGAGAGAGGGAGTAAGAGTCCCATGATGGAATATATGACAAGCCGTTAGTGAGCTCTGTCTTTGACCATTCTTCTTTGTTCAGTGAGACTGAGCGGCCTGCGGCTTGATCAATTCGGTTCTGGATTGATGGACCATGTCGCAGCCCCGTCAGACCCTTCACTTCCTCCTTGAGGATACCACCATTGGATCCTCCCAGGCGTATGTGGCGGTTATGAAGCTCTGTTCCTTGAAGAGGTACCGAGAAGCGCAGTCCTAATGAGGTGAGTGGTTTTTCGGATTCAAGGTCGTGAATAAACGAATGAACAATTTTAACAGTGGGTGAATCCGAATATATGTAGAATCGGATGTCAAATGGAAGGTGCGACTGGCCATCTGCCTCTACCGCGCCGTTTGCTTTCAAGAGAACTCGGTCTGGTGTTTGATTTTCAACTTGGATACTCCTGACATGGGTAATATATTCCTGCTTGTCGATGCAAGCAACGATAGTTCCACCTGAGCAGAGTTCTTTCCCGTCAAGACTCAACGACTTTAGAATTGAAAACCCACCAGGAGGCGAGAAACTCAATTTTAGGCCGCTTCTATTTTGGACAATGATCGAACCGTCTTGGTGTTCAAGTTGAACACCGTTAGAAGTGTCGGTTTGATGGGGAGCCCCATGAATGTTGTACTCATTGCTGTGAGGAATGTGATCGCTGACCGAGTGTGTAGTCCATTTGAGTGACCCGTCTGCCCAGTAAGCGATCTCGCGCGAGTCCAAGGGAAATTCAGAGTTATCCGCAACAATGACGAATGTTTGCCCTGGCTGATAAAGACCTTTGGGCCAGGGCATTCCAAATGAAACACCGTCTGCCAAACTTTGGGGGCCATCTGGGGACAACCACCGTAGGTTATTTGTCGACATGGTTATCTGACTCTGCGATTGCCGGGGTTCACCAACTCATACAATTCCCAATGACAAGGGCAGCGGCAGTTGAAAAGCTTCAATCCCCACGGCAAATCCTCGGAGCTTTGACGCGGGGCCATACCCAAAGCTGAAGCAATGAGGTGATCGTGACCTTTTTAGCCTAATAAATGAGCCAATCATAAACTCCACATCGCGCCATCTTCTGCTTCGTCTGCAAGAGAGCGGCATATGTCCCAGAATAAGCCTTCGCAATGTCCTAAAAATGGGAGGAATGGTAAGACTCGGTGTATTTCAGCCCGGATCGCCATAGAGCACACTTCTTTCTGGATGGACGATGGCCCCATCTGGGGTCCCCAGATTCCCCCACATAGCCCACGCGAGTGGAATGTGGAGTTGGACTGAGATTCCTTTTTTGGGTGTTCATCAGAACAAAAAAGATTCTCTACATTTTCGCCTTTTGACAACTTCGAATCCGTCTGACGTCGCTTTCTAATCACCACTAAGAAACACCAAACCCACGCCTCTCTCTCTCTATTGCCGGGATGGCGGAGCACCAAGAAGATATTACCGACCGAGATACAATCAATGTGGTACGCGATAAAGATGAGGAGAATGGTAATCCTGACCTACAAGTCTTAAAAGGGGCTCAGAGGGCAACAGAAGACGAGCATGCCATGACTTTGAAAGAAGGTATTCGAAAATACCCTAAAGCCGTCTTCTGGTCTGTGTGGTTTTCGCTGGCCCTCGTTATGGAGGGCTTTGATCACGCTTTTGTCAGTGGATTCTTTGCGTTCCCAGCTTTTCAGAAACGCTATGGGGAGCTGCAGAGTGATGGTTCTTATCAGATCTCCGCTACACTTCAGTCCGCTGTCGGTAATGGTGTCAGCGCTGGCGAGATTGTTGGCCTGCTCATTAACGGCTTTGTTGCTGACTGGGTCGGGTATCGCTGGGTCATGATCTCGTGTCTATTTCTTATGACTGCATTTATCTTTCTGCAGTTTTTCGCAACGAGTATTTACATGTATCTTGGGGCTGAAATTCTGCTTGGGATCCCATGGGGTGCTTTCCAAACTTTATCGACAACCTATGCTGCTGAAGTATGCCCAAATGTCCTCAGACCATATCTGACTATGCTAGTATCTCTATTTTGGAGTGTCGGGTACTTATTAGGCAATGGTGTGCTACGAGCTTTTCTCTCGTCAAGCGGAGAGTGGGCTTACCGAATTCCATTCGCTATCCAATGGGCCTGGCCCTTGCCTCTTGCAGTCGGTATTTTCTTCGCACCGGAATCACCCTGGTGGTTGGTACGGAAAGATCGTACAGAAGCAGCACGCAGGTCGTTACTTCGACTCAGGTCAAAGGGTAGCCCCGAGAATGAAGTCGACGATACTGTTGCTATGATGGAGCACACCATCAAGATGGAAAGAGAGTCCCGTACATCGAGCACCTATTGGGCTCTTTTCAAAGGCACAAATCTTCGCCGTACGGAGATTGCCGTATTTACTTATCTTATCCAAGAACTTTGTGCACCGCTTGTGTCATATATCGTATACTTCTTGGAACAATCCGGCCTACCAGCTGAGGAATCCTTTGACTTTGGAATGGGAGAATATGCACTTGCAATTGTCGGTGTTTTTATCGCATGGTTTCTGGTACCAAAGACAGGCCGGCGTCCTTTACTGCTAATTGGCACAGCATTTCTGACTTCAACCACTTTCCTTATTGGTTTCCTGGGTATTCCTAATCCAAATAGTCATCCTACAATTGGATATGGAATTGGTAGCATTTTACTTATCCAATATTTTGTCCTTTTCATTACAATTGGGCCCATCATATACACTATCGTCACTGAGATTCCATCCAGCAACCTCCGCAACAAGAGCGTTGCGCTCGCTCGTGCAGTCTACAACATTGCTACCCTTATCTATGGACAGCTCGTTCCACATATGGTCCAAAATGCCACTTGGGGATGGGGAGCCAAATCTGGGTTCTTCTACGGTGGCTTGATGGGACTGGGGCTTGTTTGGGCATTCTTCCGCCTTCCAGAGACAAAGAATCGAACTTTTGGTGAGGTTGATATTTTGTTCAAGAACAAAGTCAAAGCTCGAGACTTCAAGAATACCAGAGTGGATATTACCTCTGAGACTGTCTCAAAGGAGATGTAGCTGGACTCTCATCCAAGCACACGATAAATTTACAGTTATAGGCTATTCTTCCAAGGTTGAATCTATATATACTCATTCACTGGTATTCTCTAATTACCTTTTCAGTGGTATCCGAATAATCCTTTTCATGTACGTTCATTCGTATGTTCGAATAGATATGGCTTGGTACTGATGATCACTCTGCTAACTCAACGCCCAATTCCAAGCTTCCCTGAGTTGAAGCTGCGCTGTCTTAGTCGATAGCGCCTGGAGTTTCTCTGTTTTTATGAGAACACCCAGCAGAGCTTCTTGTTCAATCCGGTTCGTTATTCTGTCTCCGCCTTTTTCCATTTAGTATTCTCAAATTTCTGAGTCGGGCTTTCCAGGTGGGCTTACACATTGAGATACCTGTACATGCAGTAATGGGGCCAGGGGCAGTCTTGTTTGACATCGCAATTCCGCACAGGGTGAAAACGTTCTTCTTAATTTCGAGCTGTTTAACGTGAGTTGCCACACTTGATAAAGCTAGAGAGCATAAGCATACTTCAGCGCCTGCGACTGCCTTCTTATGGCTCGGGCCCATTCGGGGTACCCTCGGGTTGAAAGCCGTGAGGAGTATTTGAGTTAGGTGCCAGTGCTGCAATGCTATCACTGCAAGAATTATCAATAAGCATCATGCACAAGTTTTTCTTTTCCTTTTATTTTTCTTTTTCTTTTTTTTCAGACGTACCGTGGCAGTCATCCAAGTGCCATACTTGGGGAAAGACTTCATTTTCGGGAAAGTCTGGTGCTCTATAATACATAGGCAAGAAGCTGTTTGGCTTTTCAGCAAGCCATCTCTGGCTGAATTCCAGAAGTTTCTCAAATATTATGAGGTTCGGTCCTCCCGAACTGTAACAATAATTCAATACTTCAGCACAATGAAGAACTATTCGATTGGCCCATGATGAATCTTCTGTCGGTGCCAATGTTTTGTATATTGAGCCCTGGAAGCATCTCAAATCAAAGTGGATCTCTCGCTGTTGAACGAATGCCATGCGAACTTTCTGACGGATTCCTACCCAGAATGCGGCGTTCTGGAGACCTCGACCTTGAACTGCTGTGTTTGCCTGGGCACTTAGGAAGATATCGCATCCACGCAGGTATGTTTCGTCATCTGATTCAACAAGGGGCTCTGTTATGATTGGTGCAGTGTTAGTCACAATGCCAAATCTCGCTCGAGTAAAATCAAACAAGGCTATAAGAAAGGATATAGTCATACCATCTAGTTCTTCGTAAAATCGTAGGACAACGGCAGCCGCTAACAGGTTCTCATCTTGGACTTCAGTCATGTCACCGGACAACGACATTAAGTAGGATATACATTTGCTTTGATATTCCAAAGCAGCTTCATGTCCAATTGTAAAATGTGTATCTTTGGCTGATCGGTATGGTTTATCATCTGATACCTGGCGCCTGCTCAAGTGCCGTGCGGATACTGACAGTATTCCGTACAGTAGAGCAGGACATCTCGACGCTTGATATGGAGCAACTAATCCGAAATGTCTCTGCTGGTCACACGAGTCAAACTAAATGAGTCAGTTATATATTCTTCGCACACGAATGATTGATTAACTCTGTATTTACCCATTGAGAGAGTTCTTCGACAAAATATTTCATCAGGAATGCCTCTTGGAAATTAGCAGAAGGCCATGTTCCCGATTGATTCGGTGAGATTTCTATTCCATCTTTTGCTATGATATGATCGGGAACCAAGGTTCTCACCACATTGTTATGACTAAACTCTTCAGGGACCTTCTCCGGGGCTGTCAAAAGGTTAGGTGGTGATGCTTTTGGCGAGACTTCACGGGTTCTTGTTCCAGTTTCCGAACGTGAATCAGTACAGAAAGATGACGATGATAAAGATGAGGATCTGGATCTTGGAAGATTCTGCTCATGATGTGACATAGTTGGTGCAGAATAATGTCCATAATAGTTGGCGAGATCGGACGACTCGTCGATGAATTGTAGTTCTACAAGAGTACTTAAATTGAAAAGTTGGTTTTGAATCGGCTGGCAAGAACAGCTTACTCGCTTTTCCAATATTGATCCAAGGCTGACCTTTGACAAATTTAAACCCATGTCGACCACCAAGCGTATCACGGATGGCAAGTCCTGGCCAGCTGCATCTCGTCTTTAATCTTTGGCATCTTGAACAGGTGGGTCTTCTTCCATCGCCTGATACTCTGAAATTAATCGATGTTCAATGGGAAGTGCAGACGGAGAATTTGTGGTGAAATGCAATAACTATTTGTTCTTACATTTTACATGGCGTCCTATATGTTTGAGGTCAGTTCTCTTGTACTGCGGGCATGAGAAACCCCGGAGTCATACTTCGACAAGTGTGGCTTCGAAAAGTGAAATTAATCATCCGGTCAGCTATACTATCCAATCTCCTCAGATTCCACATGAAAAAAAAAATATCCAATTAAGATCGCCTCACCAAGGGGTGGAAGTAGCAACGGGCATTTTTTGGGTCAGGCGACTACCATTGACCGACTCGGTTGAGGATATGGCGAATTGTGAATGATACCCCTCCAAGACAAATGGGTCAATAATCGGCGATAATCATCGGAAAGTCGTGAACGAGGATATCATCTTTCAATATTATCTCTGCAGCTAGAACAACCCCGCGTCATTGAGATCGTGGGTTTTTCCTTGGAACGCAGTGGGAGGCAATTTTGCCCGACTGCCCCAGTTTTATCCCCGCAGAACCATGGATTGCTTGGCATACTCGCTTGAGAAGTCGATTGGCCACGATAGTGATTGAGAGCCATTCTACTGTAGCAAGGAACTGGAACATGCTAAAGTTTGAATTTTGGGGTTTATTAAAATAGTATCAGTATTTTTATACATTATTATCACATCACATATCACGCATCGACGCCAACCCAATGCTGTTCCTGCCTAACCCACGTAAGTCGTACAGCCGCCCAAGTAATGGTGCAAAATGTGCTCAATTATATACAGAGAAGAGAAGGAACACAAAGGAAACATAGTCAAGAAAGAAAAGGGATAATTCCACAGAATTTAGGCCCGCGCAGATGGTCGGGGTTTCCAAGAAGGACGGTAGAGATTTTGAGAGCTTTGAGAGGAAGGTCGTGGGGGAGTGCGGAAATCGGGATAGAGCCCAGACTCCATGTCCATGAGAATGGCTCGCTGGGGCTCTGCTGAAGCCCAACCATTTGACTTGCCGCGGGATTTCGATGTGGTAGACCGGGTGGTTGACTTCTTGGTGGTGGAAGTGACTTGTGTTTTCGCCTTGATAATCTCGCGAAGCTCCTTGTCGTCTTTTGTGATTTGAGCTCTAATGAAAGCGAGATCGTTTGATTCCTGAAGACCAGACATTACGGACTCTCGTGGAGTATAGGTGTATTTTTCGGGGGTCGGCGGAGACACTGGGACTATGGAGGGATCGAGGAACGCTTTTTGATCCTTATCCAGCAACTGAGAAATGTCCAAAGTTTCTCCAGGTGGAATACTATGGGGGTGGGAAGGAGTGACACAGTCCATGTCGACCTCTTTTCGGAGAACATGGTCAACATCAACGGCCGAGAAGTAGGCACACGACTGCGGAAGGTCATCGATCCCTACTTGTTGAGAGAATAGAGCACGAGTCCAAACGTTGGCAATTTGCAATGCCATGGCAGTACGGTACTTGTCCTCTTCTTTGGATAAGTAGCGAATTTCATCGTGCACAGTGATCGCCAAACGAGCTTGTATGTTAAATCGCCGGATCAAATAGTCCATAGCCACGATTAAGAGGTGTAGGTAATCAACACCTGATGACTGGATGGCCCAATTGATACGAGATGTCATAAAACTGCCTTTGTTGATGAAGCGACGCATGAGAGCTTCGGTAATACCAGCACCAAGGGCCGGCGTACGAGGTCTTTCCTGATCAGCAAACTCCTCTAGCTTGTTGAAGACAAAAGATTCAGTGCCACCACGCCAGAACGGGGTGTCACTCAGCAGACGGCGTGAGGTTTTCATGCCCTTGGTTTCCTTGTACAGGTTTGCAGCAGTCTGTTGGGTTTCTTTTTCGGTCAACGATGGGTTGAACTGCCGGAGAAGTGTAGCAGCAAACCTGACACCAGCTCCATAGATACGACCATAGTTGAAGACCTTGGCGTCATTGCGAGAGATGCCCAAAATCTGTGCACTGCGTGAATGCAAATCTGTTCCTTGGGACTTAGAGCCCTCCAAAGTCATGAAGCCTATCGCGTTCCCACCATGAATTTGGAATGATGCATCACCAACAAGACTAGCAATCCAGAGCTCTTGCGAATCAACATCGGCTCCAACAAATGCATACCCGGGCGGCGCCTTGATCATAGCCTTGAGTTCGGAGCCGACTCGGTTAGCTTTAGCGTTGCTTGCTGTTAGCCAAGTATTCTCCACAGCACGGCGAGTGATGGTGCCCATGGGAATTACTTGAGGCAAAATGAAGCCTAGTCGGTGTCCGTCCTTTGCTTTCGCCGCATTCTGCTTCTGAACTTGATCCTGATACACAACCATCTGGCCCATGATGCGGTCGCGAGCACTAATCCAATAAGAGCAAGAAGCATTCATATCCAAAGCCTCCTTAGCAAGTTCAAACTGAGACGACAAAATCCCACGCTCAAAATACTGCATATAACTTTTGGCAAGGGGGTTTGTGCATCGAGCCTGGGGTCCATCCTTGTGGGGGATCTTGAAGTATGTGTTCTTTCGATCATCACGTAGTTGAGCAATTTTTTCCTCGGCCATATCACAGCGAACGACGGGTTGGTTCTCATATTTTTTAATTTTGTCATGAGGTACTCGGAAGGTCCAACCGTACTTATCAGACCAAATAAGCGGATATCCATCCCACGATAATTTGAGCAAGATCGGAGCGATTCGAGTTCGAACCGTGAGGTTGATGTCGGCATTGCTCGAGGGAAACAGATCTTTGTACCATTTAGGCATACCAGGCTTCTTTTGGCGTGCAGCGGGGCGGGGAGGATCTCCTTTCTTCTTCCCTTTCACCATTTTGACCTCTTGACCAGACCAGTCCAGTTGTTGCAGCCAAGGATCAGTGGTGTAAGCCTCAGGAATTTCTTTCACTTTTAAGGCTTCGTCACACAGTTCAATCAATTTTCGTTGAACATCATCAAGTCGTTCATGGTAGGTTTGCTCCACATCTGCAAGGTACTGCTCCCATGTTTGATTGACAGGAAGTATAACAGATGACAAGTGGCGTAGAGCGCCGAAGCTCACCGGGTGTGGGCAAGTTTCCAAGAAATTTGGAAAGACCTTTCGGTAGACACGGTGTGTAATAGAGACATCAGCAGCACAGTAATCTAGAAGCTCTTCGAGTTTCGTCAACAGGGTTTCTCGGTCCAGCTCGCCGAAGAAATCTCGTTGCGCCTTGTCGATGGTCACGTCGCAATGAAATTTGGCCACATCGCGCAAGGAATTTACGGAGCTTCGGCCCACCCAAAGCTCTTCTTCTTCCTCTCTCAACAATTTATTCTCAACCAGCGACGCCAGTTCCACGGAGTCGTGCTCGTTCGCAATCTTATCCCGTAGATCCTTGTTTTTCTTGTGGCGCATCCAGGTGGGTCTTTGTTGAGAACACATTCCATTCACCGCCACATGGAGCGACATTGTGTCAAGGAAAAAGTTATTAGATTGGCGCATGTCATATTCCTCCAGAACTCTGGCTCGGTCGTATCCAATATTATGGCCAACAACAATACGGGGCTGAGTGGGATCGCCGAGTGGGATGAGGTGAATCTTATCCTGCGATTCACCCAACAACCATGGCGACAACCATGCATACCATGCAGTTGGGCTCACTGCGCATGCCATGACCGCGAAAGAATTATCCTTGTACATCACCTCGGTATCAAAGGTGAGCATTTCTTCGTGAGGCGCGTCCACCGGCTCAGATGTCCCGTCGGCATTGTACTTCGTCCACCCCGAACGCTTCACCCATTTTCGCGGCTTCGACGGACAGCTGACATTCGCGTATGATTTGGCGTGAGATAAATATGGTTCGGACGCATCCATGCCCAATTTGTAAAAATGCTCATCCAGTGTCTGTCCATGTATGGCCGGGAGATCGAATGCGACGGGCTCTGCCCCAGTTTGGGATTTGCCCAATAAGTCATGTCTCGCGAGGTGGTCTCGTGATAGCGCGACGAGGTCGGGATTTGGCGTGCGGCCTTTGCCTGGAAATACTTGGGGGTGGACATAGTCGCTCAGCTGCTGGACACCGATTTCATTAAACCTGGGAGAAGCAGGGACTACGATTTGTTAGTCGTCCTGTCATCCTAGAATTGCAATGTTGAATAGATCTCTCTGTTGGTGATTAACTTACCTGAGAGTGATCGCTTGAGACTAGATTCATCTTGAGCTGGAGTGGAGTAACTTCGGGTATAACGGCTTGCATGATATTGCCAGAGTCGCACATGAATGTGTGGTGTTGGTCTGATGCGTGGATGCGCGGATCTCACCACGCCCCTGGAATAAGGAACGCAAGCAAGATTCCACGATAACATTGTCTGAGATAGTAAAAGTCCGCTGGTCTATGTCATGATAGCCACGCGGCGGCAGCCTTTGTTCGGCTGCGGCAGATGAGGCTGCAGAGAAGGGAACAGGTGACAATGAGTGTACAGGGTAGATCTGATGCACCTCACCTATCGCGATATCTGCGTCACGTCCGGACCAATTATCTCTTATCGGATTAACCTCCGCCCGATCATATCTTCTCACCGCCCTAGCTTATCTGCTGTGCATATAGACTGACCGCCCTCGTATCTTATCGGTTGGCTTACCTTTCTATCAATTTGCCCCCTCCATAGACAGACTTGCCTCTCATTCTCGGACCAGTTATACAAAGTTTCATGACTTAATACCTATATCCAGTTTCATGACCTCGTACCTATATCCAGTCTCATTTACAATATTCCCAACTCGTTTATTCGTGAAATCGGCCTAGATACTCCCGAGGGACAGCCACCTTACAGTTTCCCAACTCCAATCATGAGTCGCCGGCGAGCATCTATTGTCGACCTAACAACATCTTCTTCTCGGCGGCGGTCTTCAGCTGGGTCACCGCCCCTACCTTCATCTTCATCATCCAGTCCTCGCATCACAACACGCCGCAGATCATCGCAAGCAGAAGCGCGGCAACCGAAGCGCCGCCGTGTCGAATTAGGCTCCCCGTTCTCATCTTCGTCTGATGTCACTGTGGATGAACCGCCTATTGACTTGACCAGAGGCCCTGAGGATATCCGAGCCAAACAAACGCTGGACGCCATCAAAGCGCAGCAAGTACATGACCAGGATAAAAGTCATTCAGTACTGGGTGCATATAAATGCCCTATCTGCATGGACACGCCAGAGAATGCAACAAGCACTGCTTGTGGTATGTGATTGCATATTCCTTCTTTTTATTTTGATGCTAATTCATCTTTAATTCATCAGGCCATCTCTTTTGTCACCAATGCATAATAGAATGCTTGAATCGCGCGGACGAACAGAGGGTCGACACCAACAAACAAGTACGCGGGACATGTCCGGTTTGTCGCAAGTCTTTGACCCGAAATGAAATAAGTGGTCCCAGGCGAAGCTTGGTTCCATTACAGCTCAAATTGACGACCAAGAAAAGGTCTGCGGTATCGCCTGCGGTCTAGTTTCTTGGTTTGGATCTTTTGATCAGTTTCATCGTACAACATAGCGTTTGACAATATCTTTTAGGATTGGCGCTCTTTGATACCATTGTTTTACGACTCAAGAGTAATGAATTAATACATCTTTATCCCGTCGGGCTAATCCTCTTTCATGTGTAGGTAAAAAATAAAAAACTGATTTCCATTCACCGAACATACGAACTAGAGCCAGACGCTGAAGAGGCAATCCCCGTGCCTACGATAATCAGTATTGACTTTTTTTAGAGACCTGTGGTTGTGGAAAATAAATTGTTCCTTGCTAAGTGTTCTTTGAAATCATGTCTACTTTAGATTAAGTTGAATTTCGGTTGGAGAGAAGAGGCCGTATAGTACATCAAAGCTAACACATGTGCCCGCGATCTAGGCTTCAAAAAGCCCACTCATACTCTGACAGGGGGTACTTTTCATTCTTTTCAAAAACGCCACCGAATAGCCTTTGAGCGAAGTCAAGTAAATTTGACCATGCAATCAATCGGAAAATTTGGTTTCGCAGCCAAAGCGCCCATGCCGATTGTGGTGCAAGTATACCAGGAATGAGTGGAGGTACTTTCTGGAATTCGTCGGTGAGTGGCTTCATCTGGTGGGAATAGCCTTCGAGGCCTGCCTGAAGATTTCCACTGTGCTTGTTGATCTCGCCTGCGAGATAATAGGCGCCGACCATGGCAAGTGTTGTCCCAGCACCTGTAGGCCCGGGTGCGTACCCTGCATCGCCAACTAGAACCACACGCCCCTTATACAAAACTGGTGGCTTGATTTGAGCGAATTCAGTCGTGTAGAAGTCCGGTGTAGTCATCATCTGTGCCAGGATCTCGTCTGTCTTCCAGCCGATACCCTTGTAGTGCTCGTAAACGTATTTCTTAGTCGCGTCGATACCTTTTTTTGAGGCCTCCCGATAGGGCACCATTGACTGATCATCATGGCGTCGATTTATGCCCATGAAGCCTATAATGTTTCCGCCATCCGGATGGAGCCCAGCCCCAATGAATCGACCTCCAGGAGCACTATACGATCTCCCCACTTTGCTGCCATCGATTACGTCTCTCTCAATGGTAAAGAAAGCTGCCCAGCAGTTTATCGGGTGTACATAATCTCGAACGCCGCAGCCAAGACCAATCGCCCGGGTTCGTGAAGTTGAACCATCACAAGCAACAACTAAATCATACTTCGCTGTCAGTAGACTGCCGGAAAATTCAACCGTGACTGGCCCGTCGTCGCCTTCGTCGTATTGAATGGAGGCTATCTGTTCGCCAAAGACGTATTTCACATTGTCGAATCGCTTGGTCTGATCGTATATGATCCGTGACAAGTCGCCTCGGAGGATTTCATACTCGGAGACGAGCGACTGTTGATCCGGATTTCCCGATGCCTTGATGACCCCATAAGGGCTGCCGTCACTACGCACGAAGCTGATGCCTTCCATGTCCGGCCTTTTCGCTCGAACAGCTTCTTCCATGCCAGGGATTTTTCGCATTACACTCACACCAACGGCGCGAATGTCAACATACTGGCCGCTTTCGCGGAGTTCTGGGAACCGCTCGATGACTGTGACTTGGGCTCCAGCTTTGGCAAACCAGTAGGCCGCCATGGGACCTGCAATAGACGCGCCGACAATAAGGACGTTTAGTTGAGACATTCCTGTTGTAATATTCGGTAATTGAAAAGGACAAAAAGAAAGCGAACTTGAGAAGGGCCTAGTGTCATATTTATAGCTTGGGGTTGCCGTTCACTTCGGGGAGTAGTCGGGCCCGAGTAACGCGCGACAGGTATACATACCCATGTAGAAGATGACTATCAGGAATCTATGCTCTTCGCATCCCGGTCAACATCAGTGAGGCATGGCTTTTTCTTCCATGTGTGGCTTTCCCAGAATGACAGATTCAGAGACGGCGTCCTAATCCTTAAGGACTTGCTTCTTCTCGGGGTGATCAGTAGAGGTCCCCTCGTGACAGCCGTCACAAGCCTCCCCTTTGGCTGTAGGGCCACCGTGAGCACATTTGATATTGTAAGAAGGCATCTTTAGTATCTCAAAATTTCAGATGTAGGTTCTTGAAATGAAGATGGAGTTGTCAAAAGAGTAGTTGAGACCAGAGATAGCTTAGTGAACGAAAGTATAGACGTCTCGAGAATAGCAAGTGGATGGTTCAGAAAGAGAGAAGCTTCTCAAGTATCAGGAGAGCAATTTAAATATTTTGGAATCAAAATTGAATGAAATTGTGAGAGGTAGCTTCACTTTCCCCATCTTCTCCCTCCAATTCTCCCTCCAATTCGCTCTGCACTTCTCTCTCTATCTTCCTCTCTTAATACCTTTCGTCTCACCACGAGTACAAAAAGATGATCCAAGACATCGAAAGCCAATGTGCCCAATTCCAGGGCAAGCACCTCGGGGACCTGATGCTTTCTGATATTGCATACATCGTCGGCCTCTTACACAAGTATGGTATGCACAATATGGAGATGGATCAGCTCTTGATGTCCGCATACACACGCCTCCTCTTTAAGAGCTTGAAAAGGTTTATTTACCATCGCATGTTTATGCACCTGCTGAGTAATTAATCGATTGGCCGACCAAATATTCGGGGAAATGTGGTTAGTTCATTTTTGCGAGGGCGGCAAGACGCGCAGAAGTTTTCTTTTCTTATTATTAGTCAATCGAGTTCAGTGACTCCTATTTGCTTTTTCTTTCCTCGCAAATAAAATAAAAGTTTGATTCAATTTGCGAAACATGAGGCTATAGACGTGTCCTGTTGGACGTAATGGAGGATGTAGACCTTCCCAGTGGGCTGGGTTGGACCCTACCCTCCGATCCACGACCCAACCCACTGTGGGCCATGGGCATCAGTTCTAAAGTCCAACCTAGTCACGGCCCATAATGGGCTTGGACATAGGCCATAGGGCTGGGCTGTAGGTTCTTTGGAGAGAGGACATGCCAAGGCGGAGCGGGAGGGCAAAAAACTATCAATGCTCGGCGTCCGGATTTGGACCGAAAAAAAAAATGGGGTCTGTGATGAAAACTCCTCTTCAGGACTAGGGAGAAAAAGATCAAAAAAAGAAAGGAAAAAGAAATTGCCCTCGTCCGGAATTGAACCGAAGACCTCGGCATCGCAAGTTGTCACTTACTAGTGCCGCGCTCTACCCCTGAGCTACGAGGGCGGGTTGATAAGTAAACAATCAGATAGTTTGTTACATGACTCTTATTTTGGTGATGCTGATATCTGCCTTCCTCCCGGATCAAGGTTTATTGTTGTTGGGCCGGCGCTTTCATCACTAATTTGTTCGGAAATCGCCTTTGTTGGTATTTCGATTTCCAAGATAACTCTACCCTTGAGATACACGAGCTTTATATATTTCTAGGGGGGAAAAGGAGATTATATCCCACTTTTCAGTATACTGATCGCTTTCGTTTTGGCACTCACCCTGATCTCTGAGACTTGACTACAAAGTTGTGCTCCTTTTCTGATACCATCAATTCGTGTCATCTACCCAGCTTCTCCAGTTAATTAGACGAATTGCTTCTCTTTTAATTGCTGAAAATAACAATATTTGAGGCGTTCCGTATTACTCGGTTTGTGATTTCCAGCAATATATATCCACAGCTATTAGCGCGAAAGTTGGAAGGGTCAGGTGTCGGTCATTCGTATTCTACACTCCCAAAGTCTACGTAGTATGCTGAACGGGTGAAAATTCACATAAGAACCTTTGAGGCAGCTTCAAATTGCTCTTCTTGTCATTATGTTTTTTGATTGTTCGATAAAAAATTCTCAAATTGTGAAAAGCTCGAACGGGGGAATCATGTCGTATTTACAAAGCCCGATCGAAGGTCGTCAAGCAAACTAATCAAGCATAAGATGCCCAACCTAGTCGAGCGTTAGCTTCAAATAAATAACTCAATGAGTTACACATACCGCAATAGAGCATCGCAAGGTTCCTCTCATCCGTTGCTTGCTGAATCAACTCATTGACGGTGGCAGTCACACTCAATGTCTTACTGAGCTTCTTCGCCACCACCGTCAAAGCCCTGTCGGCCTCGCTGGGCTCGTTGGTAGAAGATCTGTCGGTCGTGCCTGGAAGAACGGGTGGTCCATTACCCGCATCCTGGTTATCTTGAATCCTCTTCATTCGCAAGGGCGAGACAGTCCAGCTATACAGTGGATCGTAGCGCAACACGTCGAGAATGGTCATTATGCTGTAAGATTCTTCCCGGAGAGCTTCCAGCGTGAACTCGCAGCAACGTCGGAAGACACCCTCGGTTTTTGTGATACCGAATCCATCAACTAAGTCTCGAGTTAGGCGGAAAGGCACAACTTCAGGAACCGGTAGAATACGCCCTTGCTCGAATGCGACGCCCAAGTCAATATGTACAGCTTCGCCTGTCTTCTCGTCCAGAAGGATATTGTGTCCATGCCGGTCGCCGAGTCCAAGAACATAACCTAAAATAGAAATCGCAGCAGTGCTTCGTGTATACGCCAATCGTTTGCTGAACCAGTCATCTGGGTTGTTGAATTTTTCCATAAAAAAATATCGCATAACCGGGTGGAAGTGTTCTGAGACTTGTCGATACGTTCTGACTCTTTGTTCGGATGATCGTGTCTGTACATCGGCAATATGCTTGCGACAAGCACTTGGCTTCATGTCCTTGGGGAAGTACTGTTGGTGCGCAGGCATTAGGTAATCATGGAGAGGAATTGTGTTGGGCACAAATTCAATTATTCCTGCATTAAGGGTCAATGGCAGCACTTTATAAGTCCTGATACCCAGGTTGCGCTGGCGAGTAGGCTGATGATCCTTGAGAAGACTGCTGACTTGCTCGAACACTTGCTCCATGATAGAGTCTTGGCGCAGGTCATCGTTGCCACCCTTGTACTACAGGATCTATTAGTTAAGAAGTAGCAGATATACCCAAGAAAGCTTACCAATTGCTTGTAACGGATGCCATTAGTTGCGACAGCGGTCACGATCTTGGGTGCACTGATGCCCGACGCGATCGAAAACTCGGACGAAAATTTGGCAACGGTAGGAACTTGACTATAGTCCTTGTCGGCTCTAAGTTCAATCTTCATGGTTGGAGGTGGTAATCGATAAGTAGTCGCATCCTGTCCAAGTCGCTCTCCTGTGGGGAGCTTCTTCAGCGGGATCTTAGCCCCGGTCTTGAACTTGCTATCAGGTTTATCCACTGCGAAGCGAACGTAGGTGATGTTCATATTGTGCACCGCAACCCACATTGGACCTATATCTCTGTCATTCTTCAAGCGATCCACCAGCTTGTTAGCAGCACGGAATCGAGAATGAGAGGATGGATCCTTTCCTCCCTTTGATTTGCTGCTGGCGAAAATCTGATACATCCCGTGGAAAGGATGCTCGACACAAATCCTGAAGACCAGGTTTGTAATCAGCGACTGAAAGTCATCAGAAACATCAAGTAGGCGAGAAGAGAGCTGATTCATGAGAGGTGCAAATTTGTGACTGGCTACCTGATGGATATACTTGGATACAGCTGTGTTCGCTGTTTGACTTGTAGCTTTGTCCAACCAGAGGGCACAAAACCGAAGCACGTCGTTATTGTAGGTGTCACATTCTCTCAGAGCAAGCAGATAATTCTCAAGACACTGCTGAAGAAAAGCTTCTCTACTCCGGGAAAGTCGTTGGTACTCCCGATCGTCAAGATCAAACCATTGCTTGGCCTTTGCACGGAACATGCGCAAGGACTCCTTTTCTCGACCTTCAGCATTTTCCATCATTTCCTCCAGGCCTAGAAGCTCCTTTTCTTTGCGGTTCCGTAATTGTTCAACCCGTTGGAAGTCTTCCAGCCCATCGGCGTTTAATAGTTGTTGATCGCAGAATGTTGCGAAGCCATGATAGACTCGCCCGGCAGTCTCACTTTCTGGGTCTTTCTTCAATTCCTTGACCGCTGGAGACAAGTAATCTTGCAATATTGAATCAGGCTTGTCTAGGCGTGCTTCAGCGATATGATGCCCCTAGATTATGAAATTAATACCAAGGTATGCGGAATGGATCTACAGGAGAGGGCTTACCAGAGTAACCAGTATCTCGGATCGGCTTAAGGGGATGGCTTGCTTGTTGAGATCGCTCTGGCCTTTAAGCTGTTGCAACATACGAATAGAAGCTGTCATTTCACCTTGATCCCATAGAACATTCGCAAGATCAAAGTTCGTGACACCATCAATAGCAATGCCCAAATCAGCACAGGGATTGGCGAGTCTTGAAAGGTTTATTGCTGCTTTCAATGATGCCTGCGATAC
Source organism: Mycosphaerella populi pn0402 (assembly GCA_002153405.1). Lineage (NCBI taxonomy): Eukaryota > Fungi > Ascomycota > Dothideomycetes > Mycosphaerellales > Mycosphaerellaceae > Mycosphaerella > Mycosphaerella populi. The sequence goes on from KZ119404.1 coordinate 139,832, forward strand.
ACCATGATTTCGTGTAATTTCTAATGACTGCCGGAAGACTTTGGCTTCGAGAAGACGGGAGTCTCTCAAACTGATATGTGACCTAGATTTGAGGAAATCGTTCTTCTTGATGGAAGAAAATAGGGCCTCATGCCAACCCAATATTTCTCCGACTTCGTGATAGCTGCTTCAATTAGAAATAATGTTTATATATTGTCAGGTAAAGTTGGGCCCTACCTTTCAGTGTTCAACCAAGCACTTCTGGCCATTATTCGATCCCACTCATCTTCCACTTCCTCGGCAGAAGTTGACAGTATCACGTCGTTTATCTCTGTTATGATGCCAAGTGCCCGCATCTTGTCCCTGATCTGGATAGCAGAGCGCCGAGAGTCGACCAGAGTATTCACAGTTGTCAGTAGACAGCTCTCGATGCAGTTCGAGGCCTCTTCCAAAGAAGTAGACGTATTCAGACTTTGAAATGCTCGAAAAACTGTCGTAGAGGGTGAAGTGTCTAGTGGTGAGATGGGTACATCCCATTGCTGAAGACCTGCTGCCGCTTTCAGCATACTATCGAAGGACGTGGCAGCATCTTTTGAGGAGCCAGAAGCAGATAGCATGGTGTTTGCAATCCCTTGTAAGTTCGTGGCGTTGAGCGCTCTCAAGACTCGAAAAGGATCGGGATTCTCTGACATTTGAATTTCGCTGTCATATTGTGCGCTCTGGAACAGAAGATTTTTGAAGCCTGAGCCTTCATACTCCAATCTTTCCATCACATTAGCCAAAGATGAACTTTGCTGGATCCCGTAGAACAAGTCAGGGTCGTCAATATTCTTGAACACCGAGTGTATAAGGTCAACCGGTGGTTCATATTTAGCAACAGATGAGCGACGAGACACCGCAATTACTCTTGATGCTTGTGTTTCAAGAAATAAGAGTGAAGTCTTCTGCAGGCCACATCGATGGGCCGCACTGGAGGCCTCCCCAAAATCAATATCAAGCCACAAATCACGTTCGATGATACTTGATTCTTTAGGAACTGGTTGGGTTCGAAGATAGAGTATGCAATTTATCACTGTTTGGGCATGGGGTTTGATCTTTTCGTCGGTCTCGCATAAAATAAGCTTGAAGCAGTCCGAAATAGACCGTCTGATTGAACCATTTGTATTGTCTTCCGCCAAGAGGACATCATGAACGATGTACGGAAGGAGCTGTACTGCTAGTCCCGGAATAACACTAAGAATCTTGCGAAGAGAGCCTATGACAGGGTCCTCGATTGCGGCAGTTGACAGAAACAATGAAATATTGCGAGCCCAATCGTCTACCGTTAGTGCTAGAGCGTTCATGTTCGGTTGGCTGCACCTTTTAATCTCAGATTCAGAGAGTGGCGTCCGGGGACAGATGTATGGATTCCAGATAAAAGCCTTCACCAGAGATTCTGGGATGACATCAGCGCAAGCTTGAAGATCGGGGTTGTCTGCAATATTGTTGAGAATCATTTGAAGGGTACGTTCAATTAGGCCAGCTTCAAGGTGATCATTCATTGGAAGCTTGTCACAAAGAATTTGAAGAATCTTGGCCTTTGAATGGGAGTAAGAATCTTCACTGTCATGCGGCACTAATGACTTGAATAGCAGGTGATCCTGTTCCCGTAATAGGCTTTCATGTATCTTTCCGGTAGAGGCGAATGAACGCCCAATGAGCCGAGCAGCCCATAGCCTGTAAGCTGTCCCGCCATCAAACTTATCAAGGCTGTTCCAAAGTGAAACAATATGAGAGTTTGGTTCTGGGCTGACATCATCTGATGCTGGGCTGACAGCAGATAGATCGTAGTCCTTTTCTGATATCTGTTCAAATTCGGGGCATAACAAAGACAGTACAAGTTCACTGAGGGGCCCGCTTAGTAATGGTTGATTGGAATTCTGATCTTTCAGTACTTCGAAGACAAGTTCTTTCTCGACGTTGGACTTGGTGGTATCATTGGCAACGGAGTATTCCTGGGCCAATCTTGTCAAACGAGAGAAACGCATCTTTGCTGACTCATCCATGTTCGAAGTATCTAGCCCGTCAACAAAGTCACATAGCCACTTATGGAAATTTTGAATGCTTTCAAGAGCTGCATTAAGCTGAATCTCCGGACCAACATTCTTCGGAGAGGTAACTAGAAGCTTTCGCAGCGTCACAAAAGTAGAAATGAGTATCCCAGTCATGAAAGTAGGCGACACCTGGAGATAAGATTTTCCAGCATCGAGGAGATACCAGAAGATCGCGAGAGCATCTTTGCAGCAGTGCAAGTCATTCAAGAAGGGCTGAAGGGCATGCAGTAGCATCTCGAATGGATAGTCTTGGAGCATTATTGGGCCTGCCAGACAGACCAATATCCTTATCCTTCGGATAACAGAGCAGGTATGAAGCGAGCCTAAGGCAGGGTGTATACTTTCCAACAAAGAACGACAAGTAAATGAAGCAAGTGCTGGGGTCCATATCGTCTCCAATTCAAAACCTGTTCGTTTGCAAAGGAAATCAAGCTCGTCTAGTAGGTACCGAGCCCGGAACGACGGCTGTTGATTCGCAGGCAAGGGATTGACATTGCCGTGCCTGCTAGCGATTTGCGAATTGATGTCAAGTGCGTATCGAAAAGCAGGTCGTTTCGCGTAAGCTCTCTCAATCTGCTCGTATTGGTCAAGTGACTTGAAAAAATTAGTTACGATCTGGGGGAATTGGCCTTCTATCAGGGTCACAAAGCCCTCTGAACCAAGTAGCTTCCTGAGCCGAACTTCCACGCCCTTAGGCTGGCTTCCTTGCTCTGGCGGTGTGCTTATATCTCTAGAAATGCTGTAGGCTTCGGCCTTGTGGAAGGATGCTTTCAGAATGTCGAGATTGGATTCCCCAACATAAGTGGCAAACTCTTCGATCTGAGAGTCTTTCCCACGCATCATCGTTTGCCCAACGATCTCATCTTTTACGTCAATAAGCATCTGCTTGAGTGTATCATACCCAAATATGCTAAAGGGCATCGACATGATAGACTGTGTTTCAGTCCATGTATAGAGTATCTGAGAGGAGAAAAGCTGGAAAAGCTGCCGTTCGTTTCGGAGCCCAAGGGCTTGTGAGACGAACTTCATACATTTTTGGGCAAATCCCAGGGAGAGAGGCACGTGCGCAGGAGTCTCAAACAAATGATAAATGCTTCTTCGTAGCAATGTGTGCCATCTAGAAGCCAAGCGAGACAACGCGAAAAGACGAAGTGCAATACCTTCAATCCAGTCTGGATCGCGAGGCAAGCTCTTGAGCACATCATCAAAAATAGCATCATGATCTTCGAGAAGAAATCGATCAAAAAGACTTGGAATAAAGCTGGCAATGCTAAATTTCACTTGAACGTCACCCTCCTGCAGAATACTGAAAAGACTTGTTCGTGGCGAGGGAAGTGAGTGTGCACTGCCGTATGAAGAATTCAAGTTCTGAACTTCTTGAAGGAGCTCTGACAATCCAATATATACTTTAGTAGAGGCTCGTTTCCTTGCCAATAATACCTCCAGGAACCAACTGTATAAATCCAAAGCCGATTCATTCAGATCATGGTCCTGTGCATCTGTCCAAGATGATGTGAAGGCCACCATCATGTGAATGCAAACATTGTGAGAAGCTTCGCAGCGTTCCATCTCGTAAGTTTGAAGACATTTTTCTCCTAGATCCTCGAGGACACGGAGCAAGTCATCACGACCCATTGATGAACATTCGCGGTAAATGCTTGGCATGATACTTCGTGCAGATAGGATATCAGCGTCATCTAAGTTAGTCAAATATTCAACTGTGGTCGAATGAGCTGTGCTCGTGGCGGAGACCTTTCTGCGCTGCATTCCAAGTAGAAACGAAATCTGAATGGTCAAACAACGTTGGAAAGAAGCCAAATCATGAAAAAGAGGAGTTATTTCTCGATTGAGAGCGACAATGGTCTGTTCAGTAGGTAGGTCACCACCTCTAGCGTCTATGCGATTATCCAAGTCCATCATGTCTCTTGATACGGGAGAAAATTGTTTATGACTCTGTCGTGCATTCTCAAGCACCTTCGCGTAGGACGACAAGAGTGGAGAAAGTCCTCTCCATATCACTGTCTCAGTATCAAAGACGGCAGGCCTGGGAAGAATCGGACCGATTACCTCCAGAGAAGCTTGTATAAAGATTGACTCTTGTGACGGCAAGAACTCGCACATAGCATTCCATAGAGAGTCGCAATTTCGCAAAACGTCTTGAGCCTTCAATAAACTATATTGAGGAAGACATTCTGCAAAAATACGGCATGTCAGGCAGAATGATGTGAAAATCTGCAATGTATCTGTTGTTATGTTATGAGAGCGGTCGTCAGCGAATGTCTTCCATGCTTGGAGAAACATTTCTGATTTCGAGCGAAGGAGTTCTAAGACTGTAATATCGTCAGGGTCGTGCCGACCCGCTGATTTGATCGAAAATGTACCATGATGTTCCCATGGGTTGGAGCTGCTGATGAAGTCACTTATTTTGAAGAGATAATCAAGAATCTCTCGATTCTCATGTAGGTAGAACCATGTTCTCGCAATCACCCCCGATTGGTTGATATGCTGGAGTATTGGCAGATCAAATGGCCGACTGGTACATGCTAGAAGAAGGTTCAGCAAGTCCAATGGGCGAGCAAATGTAGCAATCTGGGCAGCTTGTACTCTGTCTGACACCGATCCTAGAAGAAAAGCATTAAAAGATCAAGAATTCGACCAAGGGTTGACTTCAAAGACGTACCAACAGTCCACACTTCTCTGAGCCAGCTGCAAATCTGCTTGGAAGAACTTTGAGCAGACTCAGGGCTAATTTGACCCTTCTTTTTCGCAGCCAATGTCCAAAGCTGCAGCGAAGAATCCGAGAGGGCAGATGGTCCATTGAGGTTGGCAGATGAGAGTAGCGAGCTAATTAGCTTTGTGAGGAAGGAATATTCCAGCAAATCACATTCTAAAATGGTTGTTATCAGTTTGCATGCAGCCCGAGACGTAGCCGAGGCGGAAAATGCTCGAGCAGCTAGATCCACTGCGCCAGGCCAATATTTACCCAACTCGGGCAACTTGGCATCCGAGCCACTCGCGATACTACGTGAGCAGAATGTCAATATGGAGAAAAATTACGATGGTTTTGAGATCACAAACCTTATCAATGCAACCATAGTCCACGATGAAACAGCATTGTTGTCATCAACAATATTCGGCACCAATCGTTGAACCAGGGATTCTTTCATTCCAGAGTCGATTGCATGTTCGAGTAGAGGTATAAGTTGAAGAGCACATATTCGACGTGTTCCTATGGCAGATATGGCATCCCGTAGGATATCATCTATGGCAGATGTAAGGCGTTGTCTCTTGCTCGGGGTTTCGGGAATAGGATCAACGCTCGATGATCTCTTGATCATAGAATCCGAGAGCTTCAGCAGATTCGCTATCACCCATATGACCGTCCAAGCGTGCTCCGACCGGGGAACGCCGAAGCGAGGGCCATACAGAGGTCGAAACTTATGGGAGGTTCCTGCATGAAAGACGACTTCGTCAATCTGTAGCAACTCTTTCTCGGGCCGTCTGGCGTAATCCATTTGTAAGGTTTCCGTCAAACCCGCTACTGAGTTTTCAGTAGCTTCTGACTGGCCTTCTGCGTCATCAGTTAAGATGACTGTACATAGCATCAAAGTAACAAGTAGTTCGTCCTTGAGATTATGGAGTTTTGTAGTCCAGAGTCGGCGTATTACTGGGACCATATTGAGTAAGTATGGCCGAATCAAATCAGATTGGTTGAACAACACTTTGGAAACGACTGTATTGATGCTACTGAAGGCAATTTGGTGTGCACTTCCTGCCATAATGGATGGCGATTTGACAAACTCCGCAAGTCCAGATAATATGCTCTCGGCAGATGCCTGAACGGGAGCACTTGGGCTCGCAGTAAGCAGCTGAATACAAAAAACAAGCTCCCCAACAGCATTCTTGTCGCCCACGTATTTTTCCCTACCGACTGGGGCTGCGGTTATTCTGGCTGGAGTTGAACGGCCGTCACTGTTATCTAAAGCATCTTCAGGCACTGAGCGATGCCCACTTCGAATGCTTAGTTGGCTCTCATCACTTCTTCGTAGATTGATTGCTGTAACACAGAATTCGATAAGCTTCCCCCACTCTGCATCCCCGAGATGCTCAACGTGCGGTGGATGACGAAGCAGCGAAGTTAGGCATTTTGTATAGTCTAAGCTCAATGGCTCCCACAGGCCTTCGCCGGGTATAGGTAGAGTATCGATTATGTGATCGATAACTGCACGGACTGATTTGGTTCTCAAGTTCCGTACGAGAGTGTCGACGGCAGTCCGAAGCACTGATGCACATGTTGACAAGCGATTAGCGGCCTTATAAGTATTTGATTTCTGTTCTCGATTATAAATAGGCTTTTCATGTGCAACAAAGCGAAAGAGGGATTCGAAGATCTTATGGCAGGCTTTATCCTTGAGTTCCTGGCTAAAAATGAGCGGCGCATTAGCTTCCATAAGCTGTATTGTCCGTTTTGAACACTGGGACTTACAGTTTAGAGCTTTGTTTGTTTTGGTTCAAGATGTGCTTGAGTTCTGGATGAAGGTTAAAGCTGTCCACTCATAATGTCTACCATACCTACCTGCTAACCCATTGACGCGTTCCTTCTGCTTATCTGATGACAGCTGCCCAAGCGCTCCGTCGAGGAATATTTCCCCCATCGTGCCAGAAAGAAGAACTTTCGCACTGAGCTGGCCTCTGTCTAGACAACATCGAAGATCATAGGTCTCATGGGGACATGCTGAGGGCAGGTCGCGAGAGTCAATTCGAATGTTTTGTGGAGCGGCAGAATGACCGGCGTTAAATGGATCACCCACTTGAGTGTTGCAAACACGGTCTAACCTACTGGGGCCTAGTCTGTAATATAAATACAGAAGCTCTTTGAGGTTCGAGGTACCACTCGTGGTGCCAATACATTGTTTTGAACAAGCAATAGTAGTTCATGACGTGCCTAGTTACTGTCTAGTACAAAAAATATATTTTCGGAGGTAATATGTAGTTCACCATAGATTTCTGGAATTTTTAGTGATTGATAAAAGATCGCAAGCCAACTGTTTCTCCTATCATCTTGGGCGGATGGTGCTGTGGTACTTTGGAGGTAAGGTAATTATGTATTTTCATTACAAGCTAAACCGCATCTGGGCCGAGACAGGTCGATTCCAAGCAGTCGGCAGAAAAGTGATAAGTTATGACCGCCCGTAATTTTGATCGCGTTCCGCCTCAAGACAAACAGAGCTTCAGAGCTTCCCTCTAACACAACCCGCTTCCCCTCCGCCGCCATGGCAGACCTGCATACATCCCTGGCAGGCCTGCGTGGCTTGTTTCAGGATCTCTCTGCTCTGGCAGAGATGCCTCCAACAAACCTCGAACGACTAGCAGTTGGGTTGGAAACACAGATCGCTGCCTTTCGGAGGCTCCTAGACAAGCCGACGAAGAGCGATTCGAGTCGTCAAAAGGTTCTCTCAGGTAAAGTATTATCCATCTCATATTAAATTCTGAAGTGCTACGAAGAGCTTGCACTAACCCAATTACCGCGCCAATATAGGAAAGATCACAATCGCCAATGAGGAATATTCGATCAACGAGGAATTTCAGCAAAGTACGTTGCAGCTAGCCGATGCGCTGAACATAGATGAAGCCAATGCGGCCGCAATGTTCTTGGATGCTAGAGAAGATGCCGAAGTTTTGGATCGTACTCCAGTAATCGCCGCGATCATGCGATTTCACGAAGGCCGGTCTTACCTCTTGGAGTGCCTGCGCCTCATATTTCACGAGTCGGACTCATCCTATCAAGAGAACGAGGAGGTTCAGGATCTAATGCGCCGATGCCTTGCCCTCATCCTAGATATTCAAGAGGGCTCATTGCACAACGCGTCACAATTCACAAGGAAATGCATGGAAGCCATGGGAGATATTGTGAAGTGGCTTACGCTTCTTGGCGACCAAGTTCAAAAGGCTTCGGTCGTTGGCGACGAAGTTGATCGTGAGGTCATGGAGGCTATCGAATTCCAGCGCCATAGCCTGCAAGCACAACATGAATCTCTTGGAGCTATCTTGTTTCACCTTTTCAAGGGCACATACACCAGCGCAGAAGATTTTAGGCTCCTCATTGGACACCTAAAGAAGCTTGAACGATTCGATGCGTCGTTAATTCATTATATTCCGGTCACAATCACCGCCTTCGTTCAATATGGCTCTCCGGAAGGATCTGGATCACAAAGAGAAGCTCGAAGTCTGCATTCGGTCATCACAACTGCGAAGGATGGCCAATCTTACAAGTTACCAACCTTTCAGTCAGCAATCACCGCACTCTGGCTTCCAGTGTACAGCGGATGGTACCTTGATGAGGGTTCATCTTCCCCAATTCCTGGTGTCGACGTTGAGCAAGAAGCTGCGGACCGAACGAAAATGTTCATGACAGCCCTTGATGATGGCGCCCTTGATTTTATCCTGGCTATCTGCTCAGCTGTCAATAGCGAAGAGTGGGCCGATCCAGCGCGAGCAGAACTTGTGACGCTTCTTCTCAGAGACAGCACAGTCTCCCTACCAGAGCTTGAAACATGTGCTGCCAGCACGAAAGAGCTGCTTATGGAGAATTTTGAAGTCTTTGTGGAAGCTTGTATCGCAAACATGCCAGATGCAGTCCGCAAACTCAAGGCAGAAGAGGATACTCAAAGATTAGAACAAATCACGGCCTTGAGAGATGGCTTGACGTCCAATTTGCACCGTGGCTTGGTTGAGGCACGAACACACCTGGAATCTCTTCTCCTGATCATCGCGTTTTCGTTTGAACATCGACAGGAAGCAGCTCAAGAGTTCTGGGTCGATACTGACTCCAACCTTTACGGTTTCCTACAGTGGGCCTCAAAGCGACAGACTGTTCCACGAGTTAGTGCGTTTTGCGAAATGCTGTGCTCTATCTCCAAGGGCGAAGAGAATGCTACTTCCGCACACCGTTTCCTCACAGAAGAAGAAAAATTCATGTCTTCAAAACTTCGGCGATCGACGACAATGAGCTGGACTCAGATGTTTGCTGAATTGCATCTATATGCGACACGGATCACCGAGAAGTCCTCGAGTGGCACTACTACGGCGCAGCAGGGCTTAATGCCTGCACGCAAGCCGGAGCCGGTAGATATGACTGAGCCAGAAAGTCCGGTGATGCTCACTTGCTATTTACGTCTGATGGGTCACTTGTGTCGACAAAGCGACGATATCAGGACATGGATGCTGCAGAACGAAACGTTCAATGTCGTCAAAACCCTGTTGGACCTATGCAGTGGGTTAATTCCCACTCACCTGAGAGCTACCACTTTCGCTACCCTTTCGGCATTGATGACAGATAAGGACTCGATACGCGGCAATGAAATGTGGCTTTCTGTCGACCAGTGGCTATCAACCGGTACTACTCCAGGTTTGCTCAGCCAAATCACTGGAGGACCAACTACAGCGTCCGCCAAACCCTCAGGGTCCTCTGGGCCATCTACTGGCACAATGGGTATCGGCAAGGCACCTTCTCAGACCGCCAATCCAGCTCTATGGCACCAGCAACAGGTCTTGCAAAAAATTGGCGAAAGTTTCGATCAGACAAACGAATTTGTCAAATTAATCAACTCGTTGGTTATGTCCACTCCTGCCTCCGAGTTGATCAGCAATCCTCTCTCTACCCCGTTTCCAACTTCTTTAGGTGGAACTTATCGTATGCCTGGTATTGAGCCTTACGTCGACTTCGTTCTAGGCCACGCCTTCTCTCGCAAACTTCAGGATTTGAATGATTACCAGTCTCGGTTGTTGACATATCACTGCTTGAATTTTGCCGTTCAAAGTCTGGGATCATTCAATGAGAAACTTGTCACTGTCTTGAGTCAACAACCCCCCTCAGACTCAGCAGATACGACCACAGCTTTGTTAACCTACGTTCGTCTTCATTCATTTGCTCGTGTGATGGAATGGTTATTCAACGAAGATGTGCTTAAGGCTTTGTTTGCTACCAGCCAGCAGAACGTTGACGAGATCGCCCAGGCATCGTCTGATTCTGTTATGGTATCGACTCTAATCTGTAGCATTGAGGTCATGAATTTCATCATGGACCTTCAGTCTACCTACTTCAACATCGTGAGGCCTCTGGTCAAGAACCAAGGTGGAAACAGGACCAATGTTGCCAACTCAGCCCTTGCTTCTTTTGAGGATAGCATGCTGAACAATTTGACTCTGGTACCGAAGCTTTGTCTATACTGCGGCACTGGCCATCAGCAACTTACGATCACATCATTGGCACTGTTAGAGAAACTTACAAGCTCTCCAAAACTCAACAAAATGTCCTCTCCAGAGATCACCAAATGGCAATCTTCCAACAAAATTGTGGAAGTACTCTCAAATGAAATAGATGTTGACAGTGTATCTCGCTCCCTTGTAAATCAAATGCAGCCCGATGAAAGGGAATTTGATTGGGGAGCCGAAGCAACTGGTTATGTCATTCGGGAAGGTATTCTCAACTTATTGAACTGCTGCTTGGGCATGATCACGGATCGACCCACGGTTGCTCATGTCTTGCTTGGCTTCGGATGTGTGGGCAATGTCCTTGACGTTCCACCTCAAAGCTTGCTTGCAAACGGAAGATCTCTTTTACAGGCTACAATAGATTTTCTGCAGGCCTGGCCGGTTGAGTTTAACGGAACCGTTGTCTCATGGGCCATTCATCTGCAGCGTATTGCGTTTGCCGTTCTAAGGCATCTATGGTCTTCAAAGCTTGCGTCATACCACACCCTCGCGGAGATGCGCTCTCGTCTATTTCTGGTCAGCATGCTTAACAGAGAACTTATCGTTGGGCCAAATAGCTTGTGGGACGGATTCGTCACCACGGACGACGACTTTTGGACATCTCCTGCCCCTTCAGCCTTATCAGAGTTTTTGCTTTATCGCAGTCACCTATATGCATACGCTGCAACTGAGATTAGGTCTGCCGCTAAAGTTGGATCTCCAACTTTACAGACAGAGATTTTGTCAACTTTACTTGGGAATTCGATTGTTGATGGTGTATCCATTACGAACCCGTCAGTATTCGATCTATTCGATATTGCAGACTTAGATGTTGGCTTCCAGTACTCTGGGCCTAAGCTTGAACTCTTGGGTCACCTTGATGTTGATGTTTGCGCCAAAGAGTCAGAGGAATCATTGGTTTTATACAACCTCTCCGAATTAGAAGAGTTGATTCAAATCGAAAGGGCGAAGCTGTCAGGGGGCATCTTGGGCCACCTGGAGGAGAAATTTCAACAGGAGGCAGAGCTTCTCAAAGCTATCGTCCATGCGGAGAACCAATCTACTCAAATACAGCATAACCGCTACCTTGCCCTTCGGTCCTGGGTAGAACTCATCACAACCATCATCACTTGCTCAGTCATCGACGAGACAAATAAACCGACATTTATTCTTCATGCTATTCAACTCATCCTTCCAAAACTCGAGGCTGCCATTCACAGCGATACCCCCGAGGCGCTGGAACTTGGCCGACTAGCCGAAACTCTGATAAGCCATTTGGCAACTGACATCTCCACCGCGCATGCGTCTCGGAGTGGAGATGTGATTGATGAAAAGCTACATCAGCTATTCCAAGTTTCCATCCAAGGTGCAACAAGGGCTTCCGGAAACGTGGCATTGCGAGAAGTACTCTACAGTGTCAGTTCTCATTATATCTCACGCATTACGTCCTCTGAATCTACCCACGAGACCCTTCGACGTCATAGCCAACAAGTTATCAAAACCTCCGGCCCAAGTCTGGTTGAGGCGATCTGTGATGATGCCTACACCGGCCAAGAAGCTTGTCGCGCTGCTGCTCTCTTGCTACTGAACTCCTTGGCAATCCTAGATAGCCATACGGATTGCGTTCTGGCAGAGCTAATTTCTCACTCAAACTTCCTCAGTCTATTCCTAGACACCGTTAAATCGTTACCGGACGAATTGCGTAACGCCGAGGCAGTTGGTAAGTTCTACCCTGTTCTTTCGATTTGTTGCTTTAACTAATTCCTTTCCCCATAGATACTCCTGTTCTCCTATCGTACTACGAATCGTTGCTTGCGTTGCTCCAACAGCTTTGTCAGACTAAGAGTGGTGCCACTTTTGTTATCAAGTCAGGTTTATTCGAGGCTGTGCGCGATTCGCAACTGTTCGCCACTGATCCAGACATCGGCATTGGTAGGTTTCTTACAATTTTATCCTAAATATGGCCGCTAACGTCCCTAGATATTGACAACCCAGATGCTTTGCGGAAATACTATGATCTCTTACTCTCGGTTCTCCGCGTCATTGTCTCTGCTGTTTTCTCACGTGGAATCCATAACGAACAGATCAAGGTACAGACTCTATCTTTTATCGCCGAGAATCGCACCTGCATGGTTGGCATTTTCAAACGATTTGCCAAAATCGGAGGCAATGCAGCAGCCGACCAACAAGAGACGCTGTGCGAGCTAGTCAAGTCTTTTATGGCGTTGGTGACGGCATCTGGCTTCGTTGACTTCGAAGAGCAAGAGAGGAAACAGGCCCATCGGCCTGCAATGTTCTCATGAGCTGTGTCGCCTTTGATTTGCGGTAATTATGCATGAGGGGATATTTGAGGCGTTGAAATGTAATTTACGTGGTATGTGGGCTGGGTACAACAGGTTTTAGCGATTTCAGAGCCCGGTTTACGAATCCATCAGCAGGGGTCATGTTATTAATTGTGACCCTGAATTCTTGTCAATTGATACGGACATGCCTAAGGTATGGCGAGCGTAAAGAAAATAAAAACACAAAGAAAAGCATGAGTGGGGTGTAGAATTATCCTTTTACATCAAGAGTATGAGTAGATAGTACATATGTTCGGAAATGGTGTGATTGGGCATAACTGGTCCGTTCTTTGAGCGTCTAGAGCATATTGCTATGGATGTATTGTAACCCTGATTATAGCAACTGAGTAAATAAAAACTAGAGAATATTCCATTCTACTAATAAAATCAACCCACCAACACTTGACAGCCTTCAAAAAAGAAGCATCCATGGATGTTCCAAAGTATGGGCTACAGCTCCTATCTTATCGCCGTGCGGAGCCAAGTCAAGGGAGAGCCGACGTCAATTCCCCTCAGACATCCGAGGCTCCATCGAACTTCACCCTTCTCCTGCCACCGGCCCCAGCGATGATCGATCTTTCATCGCGACATTCAACTCGCTAAGGGCCCTCTCTTTACCTCTATCGGATCGAACCGGGTAGATGCAGGCCGTCGACTTCGAGCAGAGGAGCGGTAAGCGCAAGTCGAGCAAGAGGAAGCTTCCTGATCACAGCGAACCATCGCAACCACAGTCTCAGCGGACCATATCAGAGCTTCTGTCCAAAGGAAAATCCTCGCACGATCCTCTGTCACTGAATTCCTCGCCGACCTCTAAGCGATCCCGCTTCTCCGTCTCGCCCTCACGCTCCTCCCCCGCCCACCCGGCCTCTCCCAACAAAATGTATAACTTCTCCGGATCGCCGCCCAAGAACGGCGCAGCCTTCGTTCGAACTGCTACTGCGCCCAACCCAGCACCGGTGAAATCGCAGGCTTTCAGCGCAGCGGCTCGCCAGGGTAATTTTAGCCCTAACGTTGGGGCCAAGAAACTCGTCGTTAAGAACTTGCGTACTGGGCCCCGGGTCAATAATGAGCCTTACTTTGATAAAATATGGGCGCAGCTCGATGCGGCTTTGTCGGATATCTTCGATGGCAAGAAGCCGAGTCTTTCGCTGGAAGAGCTTTACAAAGGCGCCGAAAATGTTTGTCGGCAAGACCGTGCTGCACTTCTGGCTAAGAAGGTCCAGAGCAGATGCAAGGAATACGTGTCTGGGAAGCTCCGAGATAATCTGGTAACAAGGTCTGGTGGTGGTACCGACGTGGATACGCTACGAGCAGTGATCGAAGCATGGTCTGCATGGCATTCGAGATTGGTAAGTTGTAGAGTGTGAGGGCATAGTAGGCAATCTGGCTAACGAGTGATAGATCACTGTTCGCTGGGTATTCTACTACCTAGATCAGTCGTTCTTGCTACACTCTAAAGAGTTTCCAGTGATCCATGAGATGGGCTTGATACAGTTCCGTTCCTTCGTCTTTGCCGATTCAAGCCTCAAGCCTAAAATTTTACAGGGTGCCTGTGATCTTATCTCAGTTGACCGTGGTGTAGGAGCTGGAAATATCTCGGATCCTAGCCTACTTCGGGCTGCTATTGACCTTTTCCACAACTTGGATGTTTATAATAGCAGCTTCGAACCCTTGTTTATATCCAGCACGGAAAATTTCGTCACAGCCTGGGCCGCCCGTGAATCAGAAAAGCCGCTTGCATCATATGTGGAAAATAGCCACCAATTAATCGAACGTGAAGTGGAGCGGTGTAGCTTCTACTCTCTTAACCGGAGTACTAAGCAGAAGCTGTCTGAACTTCTGGACGAAACATTGATCACAATGCATGAGGATGTACTTCTTCAGCAAGATCAAGTCGTCAGCTTGATGCGGTCGGGTAATAAGGTCGCTTTGAAACAACTATATGGGCTTCTCAGTCGTCGAAATCTCGGCGGTGAACTCCAGACATCGTTCCGAAGTTTCATCATTGAGGAAGGCTCTAGTATTGTGTTCGACGAAGAACATGAAGCAGATATGGTCGTTCGCTTACTAGCGTTCAAGCAACAACTCGACGAGACATGGACCAATTCCTTCAATAGCGATTCCGATCTCGGAAACACGCTTCGAAAGGCCTTTGATCATTTCATGAACTTGACTAAGAAGACTGAGTCAGCGGGTGGCACAGATAATTCCAAAACCGGTGAAATGATCGCCAAATATCTCGACCGACTATTGAAGGGTGGATTAAAGGCGATGGCCCCTGGCCAGCAGGACGCACCCTTAAATGATGAAAACACCGAGATTCAACGGCAGCTTGACCAGGTTCTAGATTTGTTCCGTTCAGTGCAAGGAAAGGCTGTTTTTGAGGCGTTCTATAAGAATGACCTGGCCCGACGTCTTCTGATGAACCGAAGTGCCAGCGATGAAGCAGAGAAGAGTATGCTGGTTCGACTGAAGAAAGGTTTGTTCAATTCATGCTTCTCTTTATACCCATAGTTCTAGATTTCTAACTGGAGCACAGAGTGTGGAGCGAGTTTTACCCACAATCTTGAGTCCATGTTCAAGGACATGGATGTGGCACGGGACGAGATGACCGCTTACAACTCTTTCAAAGAAGAGAGCGGCAAGGGCAACACTCTCATTGACCTGAACGTCAGCGTTCTCTCCGCAGCCTCATGGCCCACATACCCAGATGTCCCTGTGCGCATCCCTCAGGATGTTTCGAAGGCTCTTTCAGAATACGAGAATTTCTACCACAACAAGCATACTGGCCGCAAGCTCACATGGAAGCACCAATTGGCGCATTCTCAACTACGGGCTCACTTCCCTAAAGGTTCCAAGTGGCTTGTCGTCAGTTCTTTCCAGGCAACAGTATTGCTCCTATTCAATGACGTGGCAGATGGCGAGAGCTTAAGCTACACGCAGATCCAAAAGGAGACGGGGCTATGTAAGTGATTACTTATTGCGTCCCACTTAAGGTACTAGGATAAGACTAACCTGGCTCACAGCTGACCCGGAGCTAAAGCGAACCTTACAATCCCTCGCTTGCGCCAAATACCGTGTCCTAAGTAAGAAGCCCAAGGGCAAAGAAGTCGAGGACACGGACGAATTCGCGTACAACGCCGCATTTGAAGACCCGAAGCTCCGTATCAAGATAAACCAGATTCAACTGAAGGAGACCAAGGAGGAGAACAAAATAACTCACGAACGGGTAGCAGCTGACCGGCACTACGAGACGCAGGCCGCGATCGTGCGGATAATGAAGAGCCGCAAGACGGTCAAACACGCCGAGCTGATCGCCGAGGTCATTGCGGCTACTCGCAGCCGGGGCACATTGCAGCCTGCAGATATTAAGACTAACATTGAGAAGTACGTATTATGCCAAGGATCAAGTGCTACGGCTATGCGTCGCATTTGCTAACTGAGTGTTGTAGATTGATCGAGAAGGATTACATGGAACGGGATGAGGGTAATGCATACAGTTATGTGGCATAATTTGAATGCAGGATTATTACTATATGTATTTGATGCATATTAGATATGAAAGTTTCTTAGGTGCAGAGCAGCACTACCCCAATGCCTCGTGTTCAGTCTTGTAGCATATACTTGGGATCGCGGGATGTCCGACGGCATTCTGCCGGTCCGTCGCCGTGAAACAATTAGTCTATGACTGTCTCGGCCGTACTTGTAGCTTCATTGACATGGACCGGAGAATGAATACGCGCATCGGAGTGGCTCCGAGTCTATTTGAGCATTGCAAGCCAGCGTTGCTGCTTCTCGGGTTGTGCCGAATGCTCCCATGGGCAGAGTGCCAAAGCCCCTTGGGACCTGCGGCTCGTCGAAGTTTCAAAGAAGTTTTCCCCTTTCAACCCTACTTGTAAAGCCCAGGCATGAGGGACAGTAGGATTCTAGAAGAAAAAAAAAAGGAACTGAGTGGTTAGTACGATTCAGCCAGCACCCCGGATGTCCCAAGGAGGCAATTTCTGTGATCTCGCCGGCTCCACAGTGAACGTCACGAGCTACAGCAGAAAAGTGGACCGTTTCGCAAATCCCCCTCATGGTTGTGTTAAGACGGATGGAATCATATAACAGAAGGTAAGCTACGAAGTCAGGGTCTCTGTACTCATGGGGATCTTGTAATTACCTTTATCGGCGCTTGCTCAATTGGTTTGCATTTTTATATTAGAAGGAGCTCTATCTGTACCTAGGTACTCCGCGCATGGCGGAGAACTACGTAGTATAATCCTCCCCACGTTCAGACCATCGGCTCGACAAAATGATAACCAACATTTAAGTAAGAGATTAAAACCAAAGTTTATAGAGCCTAGATAGGTGAAACAGAAATACAGTATGAATTTTTGGTGAATTCCAACCATCGTTACATTTGATTAATGATTAAAGATCGAAGTACTTGGTAGGACCACTTTATACATGAGGACCCCCAAGGCACATACAGGGCAGCCAGCACACAAAAAAAATCAATTCGGTCACGATCAAGCCTCCTTGAAAGATCGACCATCAGGTGGAACTACTCGGGCGATAAAAAAGAGGGTGGGATGTACCTGGGGCAAATTGGATCGGGATGGCTGTTTAGGGTAATCCGAAAAGCCCCAGTTCCAGCCCGATGGCATTGGAGATGGGTCCATGTGAGCAACAATTCGCCCAAAGAGCGTCTTTCCTGGACATCGACCCTCAGAAATAGGAATTGGCGACGTAAACGAATGCGGATGTCGCAGCAGGTATGGTATAAAGAGGACCCCTTCGCCCCTGGTCTAGAAGCTGGTGTTGCTCCTATACTTTCTCCACGACTGCATTTCTCTTCCCCTCAAATATCAAGTACGTCCGATACCTCAATCCCTCAGTCTCACAGGGGTCTTTCAAAAGGATCGTCCACCGTCATTGCCATACTAACAGCCTTGCCAGCTCTACGTACACCGCGAAAACCCCACTTTCCCCCGCCTTCACACTGCCAAAGACCAATCCCAGCCTTTTGTACGACGAGAGCTGTTCCAAGTGTCGAGCTTCTGGAACAAGGGCTTGACTGCGCCGATTCAAGCTCGAAAAGCGTGATCGCGCCCCAAAAGTTTTACACAACGCCGTAACTACTACGGCCACAATTTTTATTTTTATTTTTTTCATCAAAAAAGAAAGCATAGATTTGATCCATCATGCAGAGTAAGTTCCTGTTCTCCACTGCGTGATGTGAGGAGGGCGCCCCTCCCCCGCCCATCCAGCGGTCAGAATTGTCCTAACAGTTCTCCAGCAAAGCACTTCTTCTCTGATCCAAACCAATTGGTTCAGGCCGCGCTCCACTCTCTTACTCTCACCAATCCCTCCCTTGCTTTGGACTCTCACAACAAAATCGTCTTTCGCCGCCCAGATGCGCCTCGCAAGGCCAAGAAAGTTTCCGTCGTAACCGGCGGAGGCTCGGGTCACGAGCCTGCTTTCGCCGGTTTCGTGGGCCACGGTCTCTGCGATGCCGCTGTGGCTGGTACCATTTTTGCCTCGCCCGCCGCTGAGCAAATTAGCAGAGCTTGCATTGATCGTGTTCCCAATGACAGCGGTGTTTTGATTATCCCCAACAACTATACCGGAGATGTGCTGCACTTCGGTATGGCCACGGAGAAGTGCCGTGCAGCTGGCATCAAGACAGAATTCTTTGCCATGAACGATGATGTCGGTGTTGGTCGGACCAAGAGCGGCAAGGTTGGTCGCCGCGGTATTGGCGGTGCTGCCCTGTTGCTCAAGCTGACAGGTGCTTTGGCCGAGGCTGGGTAAGTACAGAAGTGCCCCATGTCGTAGCTATCGGCACGAATAGCGCAATTGGCTAATATAAATCTACAGCGGAAACTTGCAAGAGGTATACGCTCTTGCTCAGTTTGCCAACGACAACCTCGTCTCTATCGGAGCTTCGCTGGAGCATGTTCACGTCCCTGGCCGTGGAGCGCCTGAGGACCTTGTCGGGCAAGACGAGGTTGAGATTGGTATGGGTATTCACAACGAACCCGGCTCCCACCGTGCCAAGGTGAACCTGGTTGAGCTGGTCTCAACCATGCTGAAGCAGCTCCTGGACGAGAACGACAAGGACCGTGCCTACATTACTCGCACTCCCCAGGACAAGTTCGTCCTTCTTATCAACAACCTTGGTGGTGTCAGTCCTTTGGAGCTGTCCGGCCTTACTCACGAGGTATACCGCCAGCTGGATGCCACCTACGGAATCCGCCCCGTGCGTATCATTCAGGGAAGCTTTCTGACCAGCCTTAACGGACTGGGTTTCAGTGCCTCGCTCCTCAAGCTATCCGACAAGGATGTCGGTGCTGGCCAGACCATGCTCCAGCTTATTGATGCCCCCGCCGAGGCTATTGGCTGGGCTGCTCCTATCAACCCATCCACCTGGGAGAACCGCATCGATACCCCAGTGAAGCTAAAGGACACCAACCTGGATGAGACGCACCCTAGCAACGTCAAGCGTAAGTTTCCTTACAAAATCTCCCCTCAGTTCCGAGCCTCATACTAATCTCCAATAGTTGACCCCGCTGTTGTCAAGAAGGTCCTCAGCGCTGGCCTCCAAGCCGTCATCAAGGCCGAGCCCGAAGTCACTCGCTTCGACACCCTCGTCGGCGACGGCGACTGTGGCATCGGCCTGAAGCGCGGCGCTGAAGCTATTCAAAAACTTCTCGACAACCCCTCCACCCCTCTAACCGACGACATTGTCAGCACTGTAAACCGCATTGTCAACGTTGTCGAGGAAGTGATGGACGGTACCTCTGGCGCCATCTACGCGATCTTCCTGAACGCGCTTGCCCACGGCCTGCGAGACCAGGACACCGGCTCGCCTCTGCAAGCCACCACCGAGGTCTGGGCTAAGGCCATCAAACACTCCATCACTTCACTGGGTCGCTACACGCCCGCCAAGCCCGGTGACAGGACCTTGATCGATGCACTCGTGCCATTCGGCGACACCCTGTTCGCGAAGCACGACCCTAAGGCAGCAGCAGCAGCAGCTCATGAGGGCACTGAGTCGACTAAGAGTATGAAGGCTAGTCTGGGTCGCTCGGTTTATGTTGGTAGTGAGGAGGAGTGGATTGGAAAGATTCCTGACCCTGGTGCTTATGGGCTGAGCGAGTTCCTGACTGGGTTGGCTAATGCGGCTTAGGCTTGGATTGGGTCTTGCTGTTGTCTCTTTGCACCTTTTCACGCCTTCGTATAGATAGTTATATACCTGATCATTGGCTTTTAAGGCCTTGTGATAATATAATATTCGTGATGATGTTAATGAAGGCTCTTGTAAATCGTGACAGGCTACTGCGTACGGAGTATTCGACAGTAAAAAAGTTCAGCCCAGCGCGTTCTAGTCATTGCGTAACAATGTCGACCTAAATCATGAAGTTAATCCTGTACGAGGCTCCGATGATACTGAAAATACAAGCTCGAATATACGAGATATGCTAAGAACCAAGGAAAACAGAGCAACTACGGGCAATATGTTGAATCATGATCTAAAATTCATTGCTACCGAATATCGGTCCAAGGAATGACGCCAGCTAACGCTCTCGAAGCAGAGCGGGACCACCAAACCCATTAACTGAACGCCGGCAATATTTTTTAGGTTTCGTCTACCCAGTATGAAAAAATAGGATTGATCAAGCGGGAGTGACACCACTGCATATCCAATGTAACCTCAAAGACAAGAGTTACCCTGGTCAAGGCCAAGCGGTGGCGGCCAGAAGCAAGGGCGAAAATATCGGGGAGGGACAGGAAAAGAGAAAAAGAAAGGGTATCGAGATCGGATTACATGAGTCCTCCACGGGGCACATGGATGATCTGCGGCGCAAGCAGGAGATCAGACCGTCCCGCTGAGATTTTCAGAAACCAGGGTGCATGGAGAGAGGATATTCGGCCGGAGGATGAGCGTGCGCAAGAGAAGGAGGACATGATGAGTTGCTCAGCTGAGCAGGACGAGGATGACGGAGTCGCCGCGGAGGAACCTAGTGAATAATGAAGTTAGTCCGAAGTAAAAATACAACCCACCCCCATGTTGGCGCATATTATGGGACGATAGTGGTGGCTGAGTACAGCCCACTGCCCACAGCCCACAAAGATCGAATGGAACTCACATCTTGCTGACGAAGCG
>KZ119406.1:0-14728 GCA_002153405.1 Mycosphaerella populi pn0402
TTCCCGGAAACATGCAAAAACAAGAAGAGCTTGTCAGTATCTGCCGTATTGGTATCAAATGTGTTTAGGTGGTGCGCCCGGACTCCAACCAACTTCAAGTTGATACAAATAGACCTGCTTTTCTAACTGATTGTTTTCACTTCAACAACGAAGCTCAATCGTAAATTTGAACGCAAGGCCTAGATCCTGACGAGATTAGTATTCGATGCTGTAGTTGTGAGAAGATCAGAAGTTCGAATCTACCAATACCCCTTAGTGTTGCCAGAAACATTAGTGAAATTAGTAATACTGTATTTGATATTAGTGCTCGGATCTCAAGGAAAAGTCCCCTAATTACCATGATCTAAGAAGTCCAACATTACTTACCTGCTATTTCTATTTCCACGTCCTGGTGAGTACTAGTGAGAGATTACACTATGCGTGGTATGCATGGGTGGCCTTCTATACTTGGCAAGATTGATGCCAATGAAGTGAGAAATCAGCTCCAACTCATAATGCGCCCCTCAATAGTCAGTATTTATTGCTCTAGATTTATTCAAATGCAGCACTGAAGTATTATAGTGGCTTTCAAGTTGACTTTATTCGCTGAATTTGTACTCATTGCTTCAAATCCCCTATGCGTGTATTTCAAATCTAGTACAAGGCATATACAAACATTCCAGGTTGAAAGTTTGATCTGCATCTTCCTGCTTGCCTAATGTAACCTGGGGAGCTTTGCGGGAAGCCTGAAGATGAAATGAATCACACGGGAGCTTGGGAGAAACAACTATAAAGAGCTGGCATGATAAATTCATCGACTTTCATCTACCATCTCGCAAAAGAAAAACGAGATTAGGAATGCAGGCCTAGATTAATATTTGCAAAATGAAATGGGAGTCGGCTTTGTTCATTTTTGGCACCCTTGCCAGCCAAGTGAGATTGATTCCTTCATAAACCATCATATCATCGAAAGGAGATATTGACCACTCATATAGGCGTTAGCTGCTTCTAATACAATCAATTGTAATTTTGGCAGGGATGTGAGTTGCCGATGCTGTGAAACAGGGCATCGACTCTCTCAATAAGCGTGGTGGTCAACCTATAGTAGGGCATGGACATATTAAACCTGTCAGCTGTTCTCAAGACGTTGGCATTTTTCTTGTGTCATATGTAAGTGCTGCTTGCAGCTATCACATATCTTGATTATACAAGCGAGATGTCATTAACAATACTGCAGCGAGGTGAGGATATCCCTCCCGAGAGCTGGAAAACTGTGGGAAAAGCAACACAAGAACTATATGACACATGTAAAATATCCAGTCATGTCAAAGGAGATTTGAAGACACCCGATTATTGGGGGGTTGTTTCTAGACATATAATTGCTGAAGCTAGTACTAGCTAAACTCTAATTGAAGAAAGAAATAAAGCTCCAGTCCCCGACTAATCATAGTACGTTTTGTGAACCGAATGAACATGAGATATAAGATTGTCCTTGCGGTTGAATGGCTTGCAATTTCGATTAATAGGACAAGCGTATTGTCGTGGAGATATATGAAGAAGGCGAATGTGGCGGAGCAGTGAGGCCTCGCAGCTGAAACACCCGGTGTATGCACACCCCTCCCACCGACATTCAAGAATGGGATCCTGAGAATGGGGCCTTTCTGTCTGTTAGTGAAGAAGCCTGGGATAAGTTACGTGGACTTGACACACTGTGTATCGGGGCTGTTTCCCCGCTGCCTCTTGTTTAGTGGCAAAGATCCCTGCGACCGAGAGGATAAGTCGGGAACAGGTACATTTGGCTGCGAAGTGGCTGGGACAGCACGGCTCGTTTCTGGTGTGTGCGCCTGCTGCAGGACCAAATTAGGCACCATTTCCAGGGTTTGATTTGCTCTAGGCATGAGACTAGATGATGGATATAGCCATGGGTGGAAGCCGTTGCCTTTGGAATCAGCCCAGGTGGGTAGAGGTTCGATGCCGCTAGTTAAAGCTTGTGTATAATTCGGACATGTGAACGGAGGAGTATAATCAGGCATGATAAGCGATTGAATGAATTTGACAAAACCTTCTCCAGACAAAAATGGACTTAACTTCTGCATTGAAATAGAGAAGCTTACAGAGTTCGCAGCAATTTAATCTACTCCCAACCTTGACAGAATCCCACTTCACTTGCCACCGGCCTTGTCAATTATCAAGCAAATCCCTTTTGACAAGAGAATTGTAAGTAGGCAAATGCCAAGCCGCAGGGATTTCGCTTGCGCCTTCTTGCTGATCGGCAAAAGACTTGACAGCTGCGTAGTGGATTGAGGCGGAACATGTTTTTGCTTTTGCTGCGGTGGCCTAATAGTAAAAGCCCCCCTCCTCCGATGGACTTGGGGCTTGCACCGTCAAACCATTTTCGTATTTTTCTTTCGCCTATACTACCTGGAGTCATGGTGGATACACTTTCGCCCGGCAAGCTTAGCTCGCCAGCTCATGATATAAAGCCTCCTCTCCCCAAGGAAGCCCCCTCTGCGGTAAGGCCTCGTTGATCATTTCTCCATTAATCACATCTCTTGTCATTGTCCGGGCCCTGACTGAAAGCCCATAGTCTATGTCGCCCAAGGATTTGAAGAAAGATCCTGCTGAGAAATTGCTTTCCACGATTTTGTTTATGAAAGACGATATACTGTGCGACGTTCGTGCCATTTTCAACCCCCTTTACAGATGGAGGACTCGCAGAAAGAAGAGGTTAGTAGCCTAATGGGTTAAGTTGGTCGCGAATTAACCGCTAGCAGGCAGAGCAAAAGTCCAGAAGACTCCTTGTATGGTGATAAATTTATTGAGGACATGAAGAATAAGATCTCCGAATGCTCTGGAACAACGTACGTTGGTACCGAAGATTTTGAAGTTTCCGCCATGGAACAGGAGCCTGGTGCTGCTGTACAT
Source organism: Mycosphaerella populi pn0402 (assembly GCA_002153405.1). Classification (NCBI taxonomy): domain Eukaryota; kingdom Fungi; phylum Ascomycota; class Dothideomycetes; order Mycosphaerellales; family Mycosphaerellaceae; genus Mycosphaerella; species Mycosphaerella populi. The sequence goes on from KZ119406.1 coordinate 2,905, forward strand.
CAACGGCCAAGTTCTGCTCTCATTGAGCTCCCAACGCCAGACTATTGCGAGTATAATTTGAGTGCAAGGATAACTGCGATAACACTAGAGCCTGATTTGAATTTCTTTTCGACTCCGCAAAAGAATTCCCCTCATATCGCAAATGACTCATGCGAATCACAGGACAAGATTCCAGCTTATGATACCGCAGACCCATCACCCTCGAGCTTGTCTATACCTGATGGGGACAAGAGGGACGTTTCTCGAGTCGAAAAGCCACGTTCATCTAAACGGGCTGGGCCCAACAGCATCGAGGGTATAGACAGGCTCGGGTGCTGCGATAGGGTACCTGACCCTTCAAGCCCAGAGGACTTATCTATGTTTGGCCTCGGCTCAGGTGCATTCGCCGCATCGAATTTGGGTGAGTTGCACTCGCCACAGGGAAGTGGGAGAGATGATCGCAAAATAGGAACAGAGGATTTTCGCGATATCTGGAGAGAGCTTGAATCAATTCAATCACGACTCATGCAGTTGGATGTATATCCAAAATCAATATCAGAAAGGGAACCAGATCATGCGACATGCAGAAACTCTGAAGACAACATTGAAAACAGCCCGCGGCAAGACTCCGTTCCCAGAGATGACAAAAACTCAGATTCAACCAAAAATAAACAGTCTCCGATCTCATTCAAAAATGACGAAGGATCAGGAGGAGATGATGAAGAAAATCAAGAGCGAAAACGAAAGCGCCCTAATATGTCGCCCGATTGTCAGACAAAACGAAAGTTCGCTTGTTTATATCACAAATTCAATCCCGCCGTCTATGGAATGAGAGGGGACCGCAAATATTTAATATGCGAAGCCACAGGATTCACATTCATCTCGGAACTTCTGTAAGTCTTTATATTGTCAGTCATAGCCTGAGATGCTGATGGCTCCAGACGTCATCTAAGCCGCACGCACAAAAAGCACATTTGCGGGAAGTGTCGTGAAGTATTCATTGAATCCAGTCAACTCGACAATCATCGAAGATACTGCAATGCTCGCTTACGCTGCTCACAAGAAGAGCTTTGGTCAGCTCTTTGGCACGCACAATTCCCAGGGGAGCCTCTCCCCGAGAGCCCATGTATTTATTCTACCGGTGTTCAAACTAATTAGAATGCTCACTTACCTTTCTGGCAGACTTCGAGCTCCCCCAGCAAGGCACACTTGGCGCTTCTAGCAGTGAAAGGACACAAATGACTATTGAGAATGAGATCGGTCCATTGGTCTTCAACCACGACCCTTCGCAAAGGGGCAATAGTTCTGGATCTAGCAGCTTCTCCAAAAATCCTGAACATCAACAAGGAGACCATCCTGTCAGCTCTCCTCAGGGTACTGAGACAAAAAGGAGCTCTGAAGACGATGAATCCTTCATTCAATCCTCTCGGACCATCGAGCAGATAAAATATAGACTCGGCACCATCGAGAAGCAGCTACCTTTGATAGAACAAATGCTTAATTTTGTTCTCAAGACAATTAACACATCACCAACCGCGGTCGTGCCCTTCAGCGATCACAATAAAGAATCGGCCCATACGCCACAACCGAGGTCTTTCCACTCATGTATCGCACTCGACAAACGGAGCAAATCTTTCAAAATGGATTTGCGACCCCCTGGCTCCGCCCAGTCAGACTCATTGAGTTGGAACTCGAATGAGCTAATTTCCGAGCCACGAAGATTCGTTCACGCAAATTCCGCATCGAGTGACAGTACTTCCAACAGAATTCCATATCATGAGTCTCTATTCGCAGGCATGGGTGAAGTGTCGTATCCGAATGCGAGTGGAAGTTATGGTGCTAGCCAGGTGCCAGTGGGATGCGAGCCTTCGAATAATCAGGAGACAGATAATATTCTTGATACGATTGATTTTTCGGAGTTAGATTCATTAAGTCTAGACATGTTGGATCACACTGCAGGTGATATAACGCTCGAGCGTCCGTAAATTAATCTTGAAGTTAAATTTTAGCCGCGAAGATTGAAGACATAGAATTGATAAGTTCATAATACCTTAAGACAACTGAAACTTGTATAATATCACTTAGCGCGCGTTTCTGGTGAAATCCACTTTGTCTTGTCTTTATGACTGATAAATTGTTCTCGCATTCATCCATGAGTCAAGCTATATCAGTGAACTGTGGCAGATAACGCACATTGAAAGAGTGCATTGCTATCTTGGTGGTTTTGTCTGACCAAGAAATCCCCCCAAGCGTGGCCTACAGTCAGGCTTCAATAAGTACTAGTGTTCCCCAACACAAAATTGGCTAAATGTACCTCATCTCTAATCTACCAGCAAATTACCGGCAGTCAATTTTACCCCGTGGAAACTAGCGCCTTTACAGCTACGAACCCCGAGAAAATTAGACTAATAAAATGCAAAATCCGGGGGAAAGGATCTACAAAGCTTCCAAAACCACGACGCCAGCTTCCCCGCGCTCCGCGATCCCCACGATCCCCACTTAAGGGAAGAAGTTATACCCGGTATCCCTGCCCAAGCGAATCATATTGGTCGATTTTCCTTCCAAGACTCGACCATATCCAATGGCGCATTCTAGGCACTCCGAAGGCGAGAAAATATCTCCGCCTTGTGGCTTTTTGATACATGGTGGATGCGTTGGGTGCGGAGACATGATCGCTAGGTGGATTCGCCCCCGGACGTGCGGGTTAGAGCCGGGGTTTGTGGATAATATTAATAGGAAATACGAGCAGCGAAGATATAAGAATGCAGGACGCGTCAAGAGTGTTGAGTCTATCTCCTAATGACGGGTGTAACTCCCGATATACTCCCTGCTTCTAGCTCGATCCGCCCCCTTTTTCTCCCAGCCCCATCATACTTTCTCTACTTCGTTCCTTGTATAACACTTGTCTCCTAGAGGTTGGAGAAAATGGGAAAAGCAGAAGATATGCCGCAGCATGAGGAAATGCTGCATGGCCAGAATACTGTGGAATCCGGCAAAGACGAGGAGCTCTATATAGAAGATCGCATTGCTGCTCTGTCTGAGGAACATCGACAGTATCTGCTGGCTCGCCATGGAACGCTCGATCTCGACCCGATTCCCGACCTGAATGATGCGGATCCATACAACTGGCCTCAATGGCGGGTAACTCATCTCCCCCAAGAAGGAAGAGAAGATACGAATGCATTGGCTAACACTTTCGAACAATTTCCAGAAAAACCTTACCCTCGCCCTCGTCGTCTTCCACGCCATGATCGGGCTTTCGACTGCTTCCGGTATCCAGGCAGCCTTTGTGGACATCGCAGCAGACCTAAGTGTGAGCTTACAGAGAGTCAGCTACTTGGTCTCGTTATTTATCGCAGTTCTTGGTGGTGCACCACTCTTCTGGCGCCCGCTGGGTAATAGATTCGGACGTCGGCCTATATTTCTCATTTCCTTGGTCTGCGCTATGGTTGGAAATATCGGTTGCGCTGTGAGCCACTCGTACGGAACGATGGGTCTCTGTCGGGCTATCACGGCTTTCTTTATCTGCCCTCCCTCGGCGATGGGGAGTGCTGTCGTGGCAGAAATGTTCTTTAAGAAAGATCGGGCCAGGTGTATGGGTTACTGGACTCTGATGGTGACGATTGGTGTGCCTATTTCGCCGTTTCTGTTTGGCTTCTTGGCCTTGCGGATCTCGTATCGATGGATCTATTGGGTTCTTGCAATTGTAAGTTTTCCGTGTCCTCGGATAGCTATTACATTTTGTGTACATGCTAATAACTCCCAAGACAAATGGCGTTCAGGCAATCATCTACTTCCTGTTCGGGGCCGAAACTCTGTATATCAGAGAGGAGGGCGTCCCAAAGAAATCCGCTATCTCCAACACTGGTCTCTTGGCATTCCGTCGGATCGACCCTGCCCCGTTGCGACTATGGGACTTTGTCCAGCCGTTAAGCTACGTTACAAAGCCGTGCGTAATGATCCCAGCAGCCGCATATGCCATGATATTCCTGTGGGGTAGTATTATGCCCACCATCGAGATTCCTCAAGTCTTCCCTGAACAATTCGAATTCAATACACAGCAGGTCGGGCTACAATTCCTGTCTATAGTCATTGGCTCAGTGATTGGAGAGCAGGTCGGCGGGTTGATCTCAGACCGGTGGATGCTTCTTCGCCAAAGGCGCAAGGGCGAGCCTCCTGCTCTGGAATATCGATTGTGGCTGAGCTATTTCGGCCACGCTCTTGCTATCTGCGGCGTCGTGGTCTTCTGTGTGATGCTGCCCAAGGCTGGCGAGAAGTGGAATATTGTTCCTGTCGTCGGGGTAGCGATCGGTGCTGTGGGTAATCAGATTGTGACTACGATTAATATTACTTACGCAGTCGACTGCTATAGACCCGATGCTGCGAGTGTGGGTGTGTTCATTACGTTTGTGCGTCAGATATGGGGGTTTATTGGGCCTTTCTGGTTTCCGCAGATGTTTGAGAATGTAGGCTGGGCTGGTGGTGCGGGTATTGCAGTAGGGATGATCATTGCCGTTAGTGTTATTCCAACTATTTTGGTACAATGGCGTGGTGCATTATGGCGTTAGTCGGGGTTCACTGTTAACGGCTATCACATCAATGAATTAGTATTGTTCCCAATCTTCAAAACTTTCTAAGTGACCGACCTGGTATATCATCGACTTAATGGAGATACTGTTGGTAGTTATAGACTAGAGATAAAATTATACAAGATATAAAACTTAAATTGACAAATCCAGTAAAGTATATCTCTCTTAAGTACAAAGTACAGGAGATCTATATCGATTTAGATCTTATAATTTTTTGCTTTAATACTCAACTATGCTTTTCAATTCTCGTTTTTCTTTGTTTGAAAATATTCGTTAAAAATGTTCTGATTAAAATTATATAGTAAACTTCAAACTGTAGATACTGTGAGGACCTGCGAAGTTGTCACTCTATCGCTTTCATATACTATGATAGCCTCAGAAAAGCTGCCATGCCTTTGATCTTCTACGATCGAGATATCAATGTGGATATACTGGTTTTGTCTGAATACCAGCCATAATTAATGCGGGATAAATTTCGTCTACCTTGATATAATATTCCTTATCTGGGTTGAAAGAGGCATGGCCCATCTTATAATACTGAATGATGTACCATTAATTTACTTGAGAGTATGGAACCCGATAGTTACGGCAATAGTACCATCTAAAGAGATCTTACGTACTAATATTCCACATAATCCAGATATTCCCCATCCACTTTCGAGGGTATTTTCCTTAATATTCTTCGATAGAATGTCTAAAGCAGGTTTTTGTCGGAAGCGCTACGACAGTTTAACTTTTAAAGATTACCCAATAGCAATACTTGAGGCCTCGGAAATCTTTGACCGCATGTTTCCTTCGTTCATCACCTAAGGCGGACAGTTGCCTGGTCAACAAGTAATGATATATATATTGATTCACATTAATTAGAAGAGATAAATCATCGATCTATGTAGTGGAAAAGGAACAGCCTTGGGAGAATTGTGCAATTGCGGCTCACGATTGTACGATTCCAACTTCAAATTCGAGACCACAAGACCGTTCGGTCCGGTCCGCGACATCGTTCTCAGGCCAGGGCCACACTATGCGGATAGCCTAAGCTGACCAGATGGAATTGTCTTATAGATAGACTAGTCCTCTCTCTGTCCCCCCCTCATTCTATAGAATACCATCCGAGGTCCCCCATAGACTCGTTGCCTTTTTCTCAGCCTCGAATTCTCAGTCACCTTGTATGGGCGTTTCAGTAGATCCCAGAGTGTCCCACTAGCTGTATGAGCAAGAATCCCGCGTTTCATAGATCAGGGTGGTCTTATTGAGATGACTGTCCTTGAACTTTGGCTATATGTTGCAGCAGATTGGTTGCTTCATGACCTTGCCCAGTTTCGAGATATACTTGCGCAAGGTCATGCTCGAAGGCCAGTCGAAAAATGTGGTTTTCAGGGAGTGATTGGCTTCGATTGACTATATCTTCTAGCAGATTAGCTTTTTGAAACTGCTTATCTTTGCGATATGAAATCGCAAGTTCAAGCTCGGAGTCTAGTCGAGAAATATAGTTTTCGGGGTATAATTGGTGTCGATTAACTATATCTTCTAGCAGATCGATTGCTTTTTGAAACTGCTTATCTTCGCGATATGAAATCGTAAGTTGACGCTCGGAGTTCAGTCGAGAAGGGTGGGTTTCGGGGAGTGATTGGCTTCGATTGACTATATCTTCTAGCAGATCAACTGCTTTTTGAAACTGCTTATCTTCGCAATATAATTTCGCAAGTTCGTACTCGGAGTCCAGTCGGGAAGGGTGGGTTTCGGGGAGTGATTGTTTTTGAGTTTTGACAATATCTTCCAGAAGTACTACTCCTTTCTCAATTTGTCCATTTACCTGATATAAAATCGCAAGTGTAATTCGGATATTATATGTCGATTGCTTATCCAGATTTGATTCTTCCGCTAAATAAACGGCTAGTTCATGATGACGAATGCTCTCTGTTATTTGACCATCCGTAAAATCACATAGAGCGACTCGGCGAAGTAGCTCTATCGTGGGCTCAAGATGTCTTTTATCTTTTTGGAGAATCTTTGGACTTCTCTGGAGAAGGATTAGTGCATGGGGCATAATATACCGCCACTCCTTTTCTTCCTCAAATGGGTCGCGTGGAAAGACATTTGCCATATGTTCAATCGCCCGCAATGATGATCCAACCATGGATTGAGAACTTTTCAGCCAGTTGCGCATGGCAAGATGAACAAGCCGATGCAGACTAAGTGATCTACTGCCAATGTCCTGGGTCACAAACGAATATGTTTTCAATATCCCAATGGCTTCGAGATGATCTTTGTCGGAATGGCTTGTTCTTGGCAGATAATCTTCAGGAATATCTTTCGGCTGGATACAGGCTATGAAGGACATGTATTCAGTTGCCAGAGAGCTCTCACGACGAATCTGCTTAAAAGATACCAGCCATGTTGTTCCCACGGACGTGTTCTTGCCTCCGTCCCGGAAATCTTCACTAAGAAGTTCAATCGCCGCTTCCTCGGATTCTTTCAAAAGGTTCTGATATCTGGAAAGACTGGAAAGAGATTGTTTCCTGATATAGGAAGTAGCCTGTACTATTCCGAGAGGAAGGAACTCCAGGTATTTGAGAAGCTCTAACATCTCGGTCTCATCTCTCAACAGCCTCGGCTCTTTCAAACGCTTGCGAAACAGTTCTTTGGCTTTATCTTCATCCATGATCAAAATATCAACGATCTCTGCTTCAAGATCTAGGGCGAGTTGCTTGAAACGGGTGGTGAAGAGAATGATTCCATTCCTGCTCTCAGGGAGTTCATTGATCAAATCAATTGATTCTGTATTGCTTGCGGACTTCTCAGACCATATTTTGCTATCATCAGCATTGTCGTAAATAACTAGCCACTCCCGGCGGCTTTTGCTGAGATAGTCTCGAACTAGTTGTATGTAGTTCGCGTTTTTCTCGCTGAATCCTGGTAATCGCAGATCCGCTGCTAGTTTAGCATAGCTATGAAGGATGGTTTCCTTGCTCGCCGCTGAGATCCAAAATACGTTTCGTTCTTTTCGAACCCTCTCAGCAAATTCCATTGCAATTCGTGTCTTGCCGACACCGCCGAGGCCAGTTATTGCAACCCTACGGCGCTTCTGTTTGAACAGGTCTTTCAGCTCCTCAAGCTCAGCTTCACGGCCGACAAAATCCTCGTTCCCCAAGAGAGGAATATTGTCATAGTAATCTATTGCGTCGTCAGAGTTGTTCAAAGATAAAATCATCTAGCCAGATGGATCCTGTAAACGAAATAGAGCTGTACGAACCTCCTTGGGTTGCGCTGTCATTTTCGATCGGTCGGGGCTCAGGATTTGCATTACTGCCTTTAAGTACACACGACTTTGGTTAGCAGGCTCTCATTGGCAGTAAATGGCCACACTTACCATAACAATAATGGATATTGTACTGGGTTCCAGAACCATTGTTGTTATTCTGAGGCCCATCTCCAGTATTCGCATATTGCTGGCCGTCACCTTTATTGTTGAAATGATCCATTGCGAATATGGCCACAACAATCACAGCAGTACGTGCAGACGAAGATGTTTCGGCCTCCTGAATCAATATCCTTTAGATGGAAAACAGTTTGAAAAGTTCCAACGTTTGAAGGTTGCCCAAGTGGAAACTCACAGGAACCTTAAGGAGACGGGGGCTGGCCAAACTACTATTTCAGCTGTGCACGCGGGCCCCACCTATGACTTGTTCATGCTATTTATTCGTCGAACAGGGGTCTAAATTTATACGAGCTATTGAGGTTGCCTTGCGAACCTTTTGCCCCGGGATTCGACCCAGCAAGCCGCCTGATTTCACGTTTCACGTTTCATCCAAAGCGGGGGCGGCTATTGATAATGCACAGAAATACCATGGGTTTTGATACTCGGAATTTCAAAATGCTACTTGAATATTAAGAGGTGTAGAGTCCTTCTTAAAAATTATATATAGGGCTAGCTAAATGCTACGAGTAACCAAAAGTTCTGATCAAATGTTCAACTCAACATGTAATGATACCTAATATGTAACGATACCCAACATGTAACAATAAAAGAAAGGGCAATATCCTTATGACCGCTACTCCCTTATACCAGTGCGGCGTGACAAAATATTCGACATCAAATAAACTGAAGAAGAAACCACGAGAAATTTTGGGCGCTCATCCGCTCCTTGGATAATCCTGTTGACGTGGGATCGGGGCATTGTAGTTCTGTATCGAACCCGAGAATTGAGTTCCCGAGCCGTGGTTATTGTGTTGCGGGGCAGAGCCAGTGTTGATGTACTGCGTGCCGCTTGCATTGTTGAATATATTAGATGAACGGCTTTCTGACAAGGATGTCGGGAGAGCCTTGACATCTGCCAAAGCCTTTTCCAGGTCTTCGACGTGAGAGCTCGCTACTTCGGCGAACGGTGGAGACTTGGCCAGTTGTATTACCCGTTGCAGTAGAACTATCATCAAAGCCTCTAGTGCATCTCCTTTTGCAATAGTTGGATACTCTGTCTGTGGATCGGAGCTGCCGTCTACCTCAAAGACTATGGACTCGAGTCGTTTTGCGTTTCTGTCGCAAACTTTCATCACGCTTTCCATGACTTTGCAGCATTCTTCGTCCACTTCGGCTGTTTTAAGATGCTCAGAAAAAGTCTCCACGGTACTCTGGACAGTTGAGATCCATTTGATCACTGTTCCAAAAACGGGTGGCAGCTTTTCGAACTCGCGGTCATTGGGTTCTTGCACTGTTTCGAGGCTATATATGGTGTCCTTGATGAGGCGCTGAACCACACGTTTCTTGTCCGCAGGCATTAGGAAAATCTACAGGATGAGCGGTGACTCAAACGATAGATCTGATGAGATATTAGGAAATAATTGATTGCAAAAGATAAACAAAAGGCCTTGCGTGCTCACTCAATGCTTGCTATAAGCATTTAAATGAAAATTGCAAGCTACTTTGCTCTCTCAGTTCTGAATTGTCATATATACCGCTCGTGGGTGATAGTGGAATAGTAAGGTGGGAGATCAAGCGAAACCATATAGAGAGGGCACAGACCTCGAGAGTAAAGGATGAATACTGCTTACTTACGATAAGCCGCATATTGATCTGCATCTGCGACTCGCTGACCGCATCCCCACCCGGGCAAACAGGACGGCGACTGGCCAATCTGTACCACTCCAAGCTCCGCTGGCGCCCAAGTGTTTTACTTCGCGCCCAGCCGTACCATGTCAACCCCTCTTTTATTATCAGCTGACCAAGATTCTGAATTGAATTTCAGCTGGATATTTAGCTGCATACGGGCAGGACCTCTATGGCTAAGAGCAGAGGCAAGATAAGTCAATCCTGTCCCAATGATTCTGGCGTTTACGGTATGTTTTTGTTAGATACCCCTGGAGCTGCGTTACATCGAATTTCTGCCATCTATTTTTGGGAACGACTAATGTGTGTTGATGAGTCGTCTAGGTTAATAAATTGCATATCTTCAGAGCTCACCATCCGAGGTTGATGTAAAGCGTCCTTCTTGTCCCAAAGAAATCTTACATACTGCGTTCATTTATCTAGTTGTGATCCTTCCAAGGTTATCAACTCTGCAAGCATACTCGGGGGGGAATGATCAAATAATGGGGATTTTCAATGGCAGTCACAAAGACTCGAATTCGCCCGAGATCACCCCAACAGCGCCATATGGCGTTGAGACCCTCTACCCATGTCCCAACGCAGATTTTGATATTTGCTTCGTTCATGGCCTGACTGGAGATCGCCGAAGTACATGGACGGCTGATCAAGAGACGAGCCCCTGGCCCCAAAAGCTTCTCCCTTGTCGCATCAGCCGAGCTCGGATATTGACGTATGGCTACGATGCCTATGTCGTTCAAAAGTCCGCTGTTTCACAAAATAGGCTCTCGGATCACGCTAGGAATCTTCTGATTGACTTGACGACCTACAGAGCTTCCTCTCACACCTCATCACGGCCATTGATCTTCGTTGCCCACAGCATGGGCGGTCTGGTCTGCAAGGCCGCTATGCTTTCCTCCCGGGAAAACCCTGAGCTTCACCTCCGGTTATTATTCACTCACATCAAGGGAATCGTCTTTCTGGGAACGCCTCATCGGGGCAGTTGGATGGCACAATGGGCTAAATTCCCCGCAACGTTGTTTGGGGCTCTCAAGCCGGCGAATACGTCGTTGTTGGACGTACTAGAGACCGATAACCAGCTTCTTGGGAGCCTCCAAGTCCAATTTTGGGAAATGGTCCGGGGAGAACGAGAAGCTGGCCGGCGTCTAGAGGTAACCTGCTTTTATGAAGAGCGAGGGTTACGCAGGCTGAATAGTAACCCCGTGGTCAGCAAGGAGTCTGCAACTCAAGATGGATATAATTTTGGGAGTATCGACGCCAACCACATGAACATGACAAAGTTCAGCTCATTGGATGAAAATGGCTTTTCGCGAATTGTGGGTGAGCTGGAAAGATGGATGCAATCATCCAGGTATGTCATGCAACCGAGCCTGAGAAATCCCAAGGCGAATCTAACGGATTTCCTGGACAGTACTTTAGGATCATCCGAAGTGGGAGCAAATGATAGCAGCGCCGCGGCTGGACCGTCCACGCTCGATAGACCTATGTCCCATCCAGATTTGGCGACAAATCTGCCGACTTACACATTCAACAACGCTGGAGGCCCGGTATACTCGAACAGTGGTTCCGCTCCACAATATAACAACCATGGTTCCGGAAACCAGTTTAGTGGAAACATACATACGTTCGTGATGCCACAACCGCGGTAGTCTAGCACCCATAGAACCTTGGAATACATTGCCATCTCAGCAGCATACTCAGGTACATTGCGAAAAGATCGACACTCTCCACCCATGGCAAAAGAATGCTGTATCAGCCAAGAATGGAGAAGAGAGAGATCGCTAGGTGGTCAGCCTAGGAGACATTTCCGTAGCATCCGCCCTCCAGACGGGCGATTTATTAGGGCATGACGAAAAAAGGGCGCCTACCTGGCAGGTCCCATGAACAAGAGGCTGATATCGAATAAGAGGCATTTATGTTCACGCATATTAAGATGAGGTTTTATTCGAAGAGTGCAGCAGGACACCACACTACATAAATCACAATTAAACTCAAGAGCCAGACGCGAACATATACAAATAATCCACAATCATTACGACATTAATTCATCCAACGACCTGGGCAACTCCCACATCTACCAGCCCTCAACCCTCCGCATCCTCAAATTCATCCCCTCAACCGGCTTCGTCGTCACCGCCCCCGCAATATGAATCTC
>KZ119406.1:14900-41149 GCA_002153405.1 Mycosphaerella populi pn0402
CAGCGCTCTGGCACGAACTCCTCGCCGTTCTCGCCCCAGAAAATGGGCGCGCGGTTGATTGCGTACGGGCAGATGATGAGCCGCGTGCCCTTGGGGACGGGTTTCCCGGCGACGGTTGTGTCGCGGATGGATTCGCGTATTGTGACGGGCACGGTTGGGTACAGGCGGAGCACTTCTTGGCAGACGCCGTTGAGGAGGGGGAGGGATTCGAGATCGGTGTGTGTTATGGGGGTTGAGGCGGAGGGGATTTTTGCGCGGATTTCGTCGCGGAGCCGTTGTTGTACTTCTGGGTGGAGGGTTAGGAGGTAGCAGGCCCAGGTGAGGGCGCTGGCGGTGGTTTCGTGCTGGACTATGTTAGTATACATTTTTTTTTTTTTTTTAAACTTTTTTTTAACTCGTGTCGATGTGGATGTGATTGGAGAGAACTTACCCCTGCAGCCAGGAATGTCAACATCTGATCCACTAGTTCCGGGTCACTGAAGTCTCCGCCCAGCATCATTGTTCCTAGGATATCAGCTTCGAGGTCCTGGGCTGAGGCCTTGGAGTCCTGCAGGTCTTCGCGCTTCTCGCGCACAATGTCATTGCATAGGCTCCGAAGGAATCCTGTCTCGTCTGCAACCACCTTGTTCAGTTTCCAGGGCACGCGCTGGGCGATCCACTGGGGAAGAACGAAGTTCATGGCGAGAAAGGCCATTTTCTCGGTTGTGGGCTCGAGGATTCGCAGGAAGCTTTCGGCGACCTTGTTCTCCAAGTTTTGCAATGAGCGGAAGTCCTTGCCCATGGCTGCAGGTCCGATAATGTCGAGGGTCAGACGACTAGAGATTTCTTAGCAACAAAGTTGTGTTGAAAGACGTTCTGCAAGACTTGGGTTACTCACCTGCCCCAGACGCCCATCTCTAGTTTACCGACTCCATCTTCGGGAGCAGTTCCTTCCATCGGGTTCACCTTAAGTTCTTTTTCCATCTCTTCTAGAAGTTGGTTTGTCTTGTCCCACATGAGGGTATACATGGCACGAATGTTCTTGATGTTGAAGGCTGGTGTCAGAGCTTTCCGCTGCTTCTTGTGCGCAGCGCCTTCGGAGAGGATCAGTCCGAATCCCAGGATGCGGGCTAAGAAGTTGCGAGCGCGCCAGGGTTTCTCAAAGTCGTATGTGTTTGTGCTCATGATGTCGAGCAAAGCCTGGTGGTTGGTGGGGATCAGAAGACTTTGGCTAATGAGATCGCGCGTGTGAATCAAGCCTTCATTCGGGATAGTTTTCATCCATTCGAGTGGCAGGTGGCCCCGTGGAGAGTCAAAGATGATCTTGCTATTATTCATAAGACCCTTTTGTTCAACGCATTGTGAGTGTCTGCTATTTTCATATATTCTGGTTCGCTGGACTTACAGGGATGGTGGGTAGGTGGCGCAGCGGGTTCAAGAAGAACGGCCAGATAATCACATTGTAGAGGCTCAGAATGACAAAATTGGAGCCCAATGCCCACAGACACACCGTTCGAAAGGCCTCGTCTGCAAAGACTGTTCGCTGGAGAAGGTAGGCCTCGATGAGCGAGATCGCTCCCAAGGCGGGGATGTTATCGCCGAACGCCATGATTTCCCGACTGTTCGCGATATGTGCAAAGAAGAGGAGATGCGAGGAAAATCTGGGGAAGATGGTGCAAGACGTGCGGGCTTTCTGCTGACTCCTCTCGCTGTCCCACTAGGCACCATTTTTGGTTAATATCCAAGACTCCACAGGGATCGGCGGGGAGACCTCGGCAGATTTCATATGAAGTTTGCGAAGACCACGCATTCTAATTAGATATAGATGCCTAGGCGAGAGGCGCCACTGCCACTCCCATGATGCGAAATCCTAGGCAGCATCACAATTAAGTGGCATCGAACGACATCATGCCCAGCGAATCTCCGAGTTCACGATTCTCAGCCTCGGAGGCATCTGATCAGATCTGCGCATGACGTCCAGTCGCGATTCAGCACAGACGCATCTCCACCGCAGCGATATCGAAGGACGATCTAGGGAACGCAATGTATACTCCATCCGTAGTCCTTCAGTCCATGTCGTCGTGCCCACATACTATGGAAGAGCAACAATCAGATCCGGAGATCGACGGCATGTGAAAGGGCCCACTCTGCGCACCAATCCCATGGACGCAGGTGGGGACGTGTGGGTCGCGATGGAGCCAATGATCGCAGTGGTTCCCCTTTTCGGCGACGATCCACAGCAGCGCTCCTGCCTAGTTCTTATTGGGTCAATAATCGCCGGTGCCTCGGCTCTTTTCTGCGTCTCTCGCATCGATCGGTCTTTATGGGGGAATTGGCGATCACTACAATCCGAAGACTTAAAGAAAAAGAGAACTCCCCGCAATGTCACCTCCCTCGTCAACATCGTCAAAATGGCTGCAGCCCTGAGTCTCCTCCAGCAATACTCGCAAGAAGCGATCTCTCACCTCCCGCCCCAAGCGCAGGATGTGCTGTTCAACCCACTCGCGCAAAAGGCAGCAGGGGCTCTCGCCGCTCTCCTCGCAGTGAACACGGTCAACAACACGCTCAATCAGTGGGTGATGAACAATTGGACCAGCGCAGGCAAATGGGACTCGAAGCGTGAACTCGTCCTGATCAGTGGAGGCGTGAGCGGAATCGGGAAACAGGTCATGGAGGACTTGTCCAAGGCCGGCATCCGAGTTGTCGTCGTCGATATCAATGAGCCCAATTTCAAACTCCCCGCCAACGTCTCCTTCTACAAGGCCAGCGTTACTTCGTCAGAGAGCATCGCTGCTGCCGCAAAGGCTATCCGCAAGGCCCACGGCGACCCCACCGTTCTGGTCAACAATGCCGGTGTTGCGTACGACCAGACTATCCTGGAAGAGCCGGAAGAGAAGATCCGTCTGACCTACGAGGTCAACACGCTCTCTCACTTCCTGATGGTCCGCGAGTTCCTGCCCGCTATGATCCGCGAAAACCACGGCCATGTCATCACCGTGGCTAGTATGGCCAGTTTCATCGGCATGGGCGAGATGGCCGATTACTGTGGCTCCAAGGCTAGCGCTCTCGCTTTCCACGAGTCTCTGCGCCAGGAGCTGCGATCTTGGTACAAGGCACCTAAGGTGCGCACTAGGTAAGTGCCGTTGTTACAGACTTCTCCCGAGCCACGGGAACAATAAAAAAAAAAGAAAAAAAAAGACTAACCTTACTACAGCATCATCCACCCCTTCTGGGTCCGCACTCCTCTGATCAAGGTCCTCACTGATCACGAATCAAAATTCAACCAGCCCATCATGACCCCTCAAATCGTTGCCGACGCCATCGTGAAGCAGATCGTGTCGCAGAACAGCGGCCAGGTTATCCTGCCTGCGCATTTGACTATCGCTAAGCTGATTCGTGCTATGCCCAACTGGCTGCAGGAGACTGTGCGGGTTATTGAGTCGGGGAAGCTTGCGAAAATGCGTGTCTTACAGAAGAATGAGGAGGAGGAATTGAAGAAACAAGGGAAATGATAATGGGTTTAATGTTGATACGATATGGAAATTTGATACCAGACCGATATATACTGTACTGAATTGAAAGAACGGTTCTTAGAGGTTGGATGTGTCTTGGTGTTAATGCTTTTAGGAATTACCAGCGTAGCGAACTTGAGCGGCTGGACTGAACTGAACTCGACGGATCTTTATACTGTGTTCTATACCAAGGCTTCGCGAATAAAACCAATTGCCAACACCACTCATTTGATAGGGTTATAGCGTAGGCAAGGCCAAAGAATCCATCAATCTATACATTGTACTGCTCATCCTTTCTCTTCCGAAATTCGAGGTCGATCAGCCAGCCTTCTCTACAGTCTCTACTGTAATATCGACATCCGAACCCGGCAATGTAATTTCCTGTGCCTTGGTCTCCAAACCATGCTTCTTGACTCTGGAGTAAATTTTTAGTATACGGCCAGACACGACGACATGATAAGCCTTACTCAACACCAGACCCATCTGCCTCAATACCACGCGCGGTAGTCTCCAAATCTGGCTTCTTGGCACTAAGATGCCTGCTAGCAACAGTAAAAGTCAAAATGGAGGCAAAGCCTACGTACTCCTGTCGACGACTAATATACTTAATAACATGCGCCATCCCCCAGCTTAGATCACGGTTGCTTCAGAGAAATACGGGGCTATTGTATTGGAAGCTATTTTCTAATCAGAAAGCATCTAGTTTTAATCAAACTGTCATTCACGCTTGGAAGCTATGGTCAGTGCGAAATATCGCTATATAAGCAGTACCTGCCGCCATCTCTTTCCATTGGAAATTAAGCGGGGAAAAAAAAGAGGCAGCTTGGAAGATCTACGAAAATCTAGATTAATAAATATTTGCAACTGTTGTTATTGACTACTCTGTTTGATAACTGTATAAACTGCAAAGAATACCTGCGGAATGTTCTCATCGTGGTATTTTTTCATCACGGCATGATCTCGTCACTCATGGAAACAATCTCAAATGAAAGAAAAAACAGAAGAGGGGGTGTTCGACACTCGATCATGCCTTCGTGTCATCTTCTTGACCCATCTCGCCATTCTCGCCACATCCATAATGACTATGAGGTAGCATGTTCAACGCATCCTCCTCTTGATCAAGGTGATTGTTTGCCAGCCAGAACCCTATACCCCCAATGAATGCTAAAATCGCGACAATTCCATAGTTCCATTCCAGCAGTGGATCCTCGGACAGCGAGACGAAGGCTTGGCCAATGGCAGCAGAAATCGCCGACGTGAAACAGTTGACAGCTGAGACGAGAGATCGCATGTTCCGGGGCGCCTTGGTGAAAGCGTATTCCAAACCAGTGATGGACGCGAGAATTTCAGAAATACCGCCTAGAACATAAATTGGAGTCTGCGCCCAGACAGAAATGTTTGTGTACTTCCCTTCCTTCAGGCATTTGTTGGCTTGTTTCCCACATGGACCGTTATGATAAATGTAGTATTGGAGAACTGTCGTGATTATCATGGAGAGGCTAGCGACAAAGAATCCTGCCGTGATTCGCTTGATTGGGGTAAAATTGAATCCGAGACGACGCAGCCCTGGGTAAACAAGTCGATCGAAAATGGGGATGAAAATGATCAGAGCGATTGGGTTCAGGTTATTCACAATGTCATTTGGAACTCCACCAAGCCTCATGGTAGCGGCCTGCGACGTAAGATTATTGTTCATCTGGTTGTATGCGAGCCCTGGGAAAGTGAGAAATCGGAGCAAAATATTTACGGAAAGGATTACTCACAGAAGAGGGGATACCAAATGAAGATTTTGCAAGCATAGAGTCCACGATGAACCTCATCTACCCATTTGTCGTCGAACGTCATCCATGAAGGCTTCAATAGTCCCAATCGACTGGGCTTGACACGGTCCCAAGTATCTGGTGCGCTGGATGACTTCTTGAATCTTGACATGGTTAGTGAAAAGAAAAAAAAAGCCCTCAATAACAAATTTGAGAAGGCTATGACATACAATTTGACGGGATTCAATGACCACCTCCCTTTCATAGCAAAAACGTAAAGACGAACCGCCTTGGCGTACACAGATCCGGCTGGCGGAACTAAAGTATAGTGCCTGCGACAGAGAACGAGAACCAGGGGGCAAAGGAGAAACATGACAGTCGGCAGTAGGAAAGAAAGCCAGAACCCGACGTATCGCTCGGCATAGACCATGGATATCTGGCCTGCCATAGCGCCAAGGTTGATCATGAGGTAGAAATAAAGGAAAACCCGGGAAACAGTTGCAATGGGGTCAACGACAACCCGCTCTCCGCTCGGAAGGACTCGAATATAAGGACGGTCGTCACGATACTGTTCGGCAATCAAAGGAGAGATGTTTGGTCTTCACACAGGTTAGTCTCATCGATGAGGCTCAGAAGCCCTGGCATTTGAAAAGGTAACCTACTTGAAACCACCGGTGCCAATGCCCATGATAACCACCCCGACACTGAAGCAAGCAATAGCTCCACCGGAACTGGAAATGACTTGGGGGATTGCTGAGACAATAAGAATGATATGTCCAACGACCGCCACGGCGATTGAGGCAGTGATAGTGTTGAATCGGCCCAAGTACTGATCCGCAACGAAAGCGCCAGCCAGAGGCAAGACATAAGACCAGAACTGATTGACTTTGACAGGTCCGTTAGCTCATGAGATCTCTCAAATTCTGTGTACTTACATGTAGTCAACGCCGTGGATGCCCGTTGGCCCATCCCAAGTGCGCCTGGCGCTCCGTTACTCCGATCGGTGCCGGGGGGCAGAGCCCCGGTAGTCGAGTGTTTTGGAAGAGGACGCTGGATGAAGTTGACGACTGTAGAATGGTTAGCATGATATCGTAATCGCGGGCCGTGAGCTACTGACAGACTGCAGTGGTGCCGTAGTAAGAGAAGCGCTCGCACAGTTCAACAAATGCAACCGTATAGGCGGTCCAGGGGAGCTTGCCCGACACACGACGCAGGGTCTTCATGTCATCGTCGTTGGCGTAAACCATATCCAGAGCCGTATCGCCAAGGTCAGGCACCATCTGAGGCTTCTGGACAAGCTCGATACTCTCTTCAACGACAGCCGCAGCCCCACGAACGGACTCATAATCATCGTGCGCGGAATCCCCAGATTTGGCTTTCTTGGCCATATCAGGGAGAGCAGTCAAGTCCATGGCGAACACAGTTGACGAGTAGCATGCAAAGTGTGGGAGGAGGTAGACGACGAGGCAGAGAAATGATGTGAAGAGAGATGGCGCGAGGAAGGGAAACTGGGGTTGTGGGGAGAAGTAAGAGAAGAAGGAAAGCAAGAGAAGAGAGAGATGAGAAATCTCTGGACAAGAAACATGGAAACACTCGAACTCCGAGGTCGACCTCGAGTTTCTCAAATGGAAGGAGCTGTGCCAATCGGGGAGCGCCTCCTTCCCGATCTGACGATAGACTTGCTTTGTTTAGCTCTGTACACCCGTGGACTATAGAGCTTGTAATAAGGGGACTGATCTCATATCCCCGTTCTGTGAATAGCTGCTTTTCTCGTTGCACATGCTTCACGTAGCTGGTCATGAACCAAGACGGCCAGCGATATGGCCCTGATGAATAGTGATTTGGTGCATCTTGGCCGTCTCGGAAAACTGAATCCTCTCAAAGTAAGCTTCATTGTAATATTTGCTAGATTGGTACTGCCCATACTTGGGTATTTGAGGACTCTTTTAGAAGGCTGTTATTGGGCAAGATGGCTGGTTATTCTCTGATGAGCCGGTAGTTTGCCTAACAGCGTTACCCCGAGCAGGTTACTCCAGGTCAATTTATCAAATATCGCCGCTCGAGAATCTGACTTGTCTGTTGTAATACGCCGATGTAGCACACGGGTCAAAGTGATATCGGCATTCAGAATAATAGCGGGGGATGGTCCAAAAGGAGGTTTAAGGACAAGCCTGGTCAAGCAGTGAATGGTTCAAGTCTATTTTCTAGATAGAGGAGCCCTGGAAGAAAAAATTAAACCTTGCCATGTCCTTGAGCACCAGCAGCTCGGTGACTCCTCACGCTGCCTTCCAACCCATACTTAACGTCTTCTGACGTCCCAGGAATGATCATGTCGAATGTATCTTGAATCACCGCATACTGATAATATCCGCATCTTGCGATCGGCTTAGTCTTGCGCACATCCAATATCCCGTCAGTCATGACTTCATCCTTAATGTGAATCGCCACGACTTTGCCTATCACAATATCCACTGTTCCCATGGGCGGCGTTCCTGGGAGCCGCACGGTAGTGTGGTACTCACACTCGAACTTGACCGGAGATTCCTTGACCATTGGCACATCCATCAAGCTCGCTGGCTCCTTTGTCACTTTTGCACGTTCAAACTCATCCACGCCGTACGGAACCTGCTCAGCGCAAATATTGACAGCCTCGCGGAGGTCCCAGGTTGCCAGGTTCCACACAAATCGGCCGGTCTGTTCTGCATTGACGACTGTATCCTTGCGCGTGGCCTCAGATGTCTGATTTGCAGAGAACATCACATAAGGCGGATCAAAGGTGAGGTTGTTGAACTGCGAATATGGCGCGAGGTTGGCTTGGCCATCTTTATTCTTCGTGGAGATCCACCCGATCGGCCGTGGCACAACGCAGGCCTAGAGAGTTAGCAACGCTGAATTGGTGTGAGAATCATCATTTACCTTGAATGGATCATGAGGAAGATTATGGTCAGTAACTCCAGGCTGATAAAACATGTTGCGCGTGCTAAATAGGCAGATGATCAGCTATCTATTTATTGCGCATCCTCTTCCCCGCAGCCGCTGGATGTGCCGACACAGTTGCCGTATTGTACGTCATGCTACATGCCTACCGCAGAAGATTCTTCTTCTTCTTTGCGAGCCTATTGACCTATTGACATATTCGCCAGGGTCAAAATAGACACTCGGCGACAGGAAAATTGTCTGGTCCAAAACAGGACTGTCAGCCATTTCATGATGCAGCCCCGCTATACAGACCTGATGATTAGCGCGGATAGGTTCATGACCCAGAGCAGCCGCTGAGGGCGCTGATTCGATGGTCATATGCATCAAATGAGCCTGTGACAGCAATATGCCGAGGGCCTAGGTCACTGCGCCTGTTCGTCTTCAGATACGATTTAGGGGACATCTTTAGTTCACAGCAGCATGGCCGACCGAGGCTCCATTGCAGCTCGCCTGGCGAGAACTCTTGAATTGGGCCAAATCACGATTTGGCCCACAGTTTTGCTGAATTAGAAAGCTCAAAGAACGAACATCAAGTCTGATCACTGGAGAACTTTGATAAAAAGGGTCTTACGGGATATCTAAGTCGTGGAAATATCGGTCCATCACCAAGGGCAAATAATCTCAGATATTTCTAGGCCGCTAGATTATACTATTCTTGATTGAAAACACAAATTACTATAAATGGTCTCACCGATTCTGAAGAGCAGCAAAACTGAGTTTGATTCTTCATCCTTAAAACCTCTGTTGCAAGCGATCCAGAAAGACTTCATACCCCTTGTATATAGCCGTTGGCCATTTGAGCACAGCGTATGGTTCTAAAGCTTACCCCAGTCGCTTTTCCCAACGTTGCCGAAAGAGTGTTCGGAGGAAGTCATATAATGACATGCGTCAATTAATCTACGAGGACCCTCCGATCGACATCCGCTGCTATAATGAGCTTTGCAAAACGAATCGATGTATTTTCGTTCCACCAATAAGCCTTGTCGCCCCCAGGGGATTGGAATCCGAATGTAGTCGTATTCCACCTTCTCTTTCTCCGCCTGTTACCTCCAAACATATGATGGACATGTTCAACGATCTGTCAGCATAAGCCCTAGAGGAACGCGGGGAATCTACCCCAACATGCGACCGCCACGCGGGGTTTGACAGTGGTGGAACCAATGACATCTAAAGAAAATCCCTGTGGCGTTCCTATCAAAGCCTAGTGAGGATTAGTGCTTAATCTATTTTAGAGTAGTAGATCGGTTCTACCTCGGTTCAACTCCCACATCTGTCTCACTGTAGGGAATGCTGGTCGGAATCTCGATTACATTCTTCACAGCCAATATAGTCCAAGATCGCCACGGAATGCGAAAACTCAAACGCAAAGCAGGATACGATTATTCTGCGCTGAGAAGTGCTGCCACGAACTGAAACGTTGGTTTTCGGTAGGTTCTTTTGGTGTTCATCTTGAAACGCCCAATAATTCTGCATTACATGCATTAGACTCGACCAGTAAAGACCGTGCATGTGAAGATTTAATGTTGTTTATATCAATCCCACTTAATGTACTTAGAAGACTGTAGAATGTTTGTGAAGAAGCATTCCGTTCGCCGAACCTAGCAAGGATAACCAAGGTTCACGATTTCGGACCCGACCTGATCCAGAGTCCCCGATTATTGACATTCCACATATGCCTCGGACCTGAAGACTTGGGTAGTATTTCTTCTACCTAAAGGATTATATGATCATTCTTAATCTAGTCGAACCCAAATGGCATGCGCCGTTTTTACCCCTCACTCGCCAAGCTGTGTTGCGACTGGTCCATGACTTGCAGAGGTACATTAGGGTCTGTGCCAAGTGTCACAAGTCACCACCATGGACTGTATATACACCAATGAAGTATACTGCAATACGGTCGTTCCTTTAATCCTTCAACGGTGCCTAGATCCCGCATGACTTTTGATCGGTGAAGATTCCGTTTCAAGCCTAGCTGGCTTCTCTATAATCAATCACCCCGCGCTGTAAGAAAAAGCCTCGCGGGATCGCACGGAAAGCCCCCTTGTTTAATCTGGCAAAGTTGAATAGAAGCTGCTGTCTAGGTAGAGCCAAAGGAAAATATGCCAGCACTTTAAAACCCACCGTATCTCCCGTTTCTCGGTATAGGGAAGTGAGGATCCAAGCATCGAACTTGCCTCGGTCTTGATTCGATCACGACAATGAGAACAATGTTCTCTTTCAAACTATTGGCCCTGCCCCTGGTTATTATACAGGTGGTATTTGCTGCGCCTGTATACGACAAGAGGACCAGTAACCCGACAGTGACAATTTCCAGCCCCCAAGCAACAATCGTCGGAACCACTGGCTCGAATATAGACACATTCAATGGAATTCCATTTGCGTTGGCTCCAACTGGATCCCTTCGTCTGAAGCCCCCCCAGGCAATCTCCACTTCTCTAGGCACAGTTCAAGCCACAGGAGCAGCCAGGGCTTGTCCTCAGTTCTTTGTCAGCACATCTGGCGATACCTTCCCTGCATCGGTCCTTGGGGAATTCATAGATCTTCCAATATTCCAAGATGCTACAAATGCTGGAGAGGATTGTTTAACTGTGAATGTCGCGAGACCCTCCTCTGCCACTGCAGACTCAGCCTTGCCGGTCCTTGTCTGGATATTCGGAGGTGGATTTGAATTGGGATCGACAGCCATGTACGACGGGACAAGTATTGTTTCCTCGTCAGTATCCTCAGACATGCCGGTTATCTTCGTCGCGATAAACTACCGTGTCGGAGGATTTGGATTCTTGCCAGGTGCCGAGATCCTCAAAGACGGATCTGCAAATCTTGGGCTTCTTGACCAGCGGCTTGCATTGCAATGGGTCGCCGATAACATTAAGCAATTCGGCGGCGACCCAGAAAAGGTGACAATCTGGGGAGAATCTGCGGGTTCGATCTCTGTGTTTGATCAAATGGCGCTGTATGATGGAGATAACACATACAATGGATCTCCCTTGTTCAGAGGGGGGATCATGGACTCGGGAAGTATCGTGCCCGCGGATGCAGTGGATAGCGCCAAGGCTCAAGCTATCTACGATGCGGTGGTGCAGGAAGCAGGATGCAGCGACGCAGATGATACTCTTGAGTGCTTGCGTGGACTTGATTATACTACTTTTCTCAATGCTGCAAACTCCGTACCTGGCATCCTGTCATACAACTCCGTCGCACTTTCCTACCTGCCTCGCCCAGATGGAACTGCCCTTACAGATTCTCCTGAGATTCTCGCAGCGAACGGAAAATACGCAGACGTGCCGTTCATCGTTGGTGATCAAGAAGACGAGGGCACAATTTTCGCGCTATTCCAGTCTAATATTTCAACCACGGATCAGGTGGTCGACTATCTTCAAGCATACTTCTTCGCCGATGCTTCAAGGGATCAGGTTGAAGATTTGGTTGCTTCATATGCCGACACGACGACAGATGGATCTCCCTTCCGTACCGAAACTGCCAATAACTGGTATCCCCAGTACAAGCGCATTGCAGCGATTTTGGGAGACATAGCATTCACCCTTACTAGGCGCCTGTTTCTAACCTCAGCGGTAAAGGTTAAACCAGATGTCCCATGTTGGTCATACTTAGCCTCTTATGACTACGGAACCGCTTTCCTTGGAACTTTCCATGGGTCGGATATTCTTCAAGTCTTTTACGGAATCCTGGATAATTATGCTTCTCAATCGATCCATTCCTATTACCTGTCGTTTGTCTACGACTTGGATCCGAACTCCCGAGCGACCGATTATACAGAGTGGCCACAATGGAGCACGAATCAGAGCCTGATGAACTTCTTCAATGATCATGGGGCTCTTCTGGCAGACGACTTCCGACAAGACAGCTTTGAGGTCCTCCAATCGAATGTGGCTTCTTTCCACATCTAGTAGAACGCCGCCGATTTCATGGATGGGGCATGGTATATATATATTTTTCAACATATGGAAATATTTTCAGAGCGAATTCAGTTGTATATCAACCATTTGTTTGCAGCTATTGTCCCAAGTACGAATAATCTTCCGAAAAGATAGTAAAATTATCTAGAAGACAAAAAAAGAGGCTTGATGAATTAATCGCTATCTATTCTAAAATATCTTCATGGGTATTTAAAAGTCAAAAAACCTTCTTCGTGACGACCCGTTTGCTCATCTCACAGCTCATACCTCATATCTCGGAGGTGCAGGCTCTTGCTTCGGATCAGCTTCACGTTCAACATATGGAGGCGGAGGTGGCGGAGTTGAAGCACGAGGTGGTTGTGTACGAGCTCGCGAGGGTCGAGCAGGAGTACCCGCTGGATATGATCTTGTGGCGTTGCGTGTAGGTATTGATGTCGTGGCAGCGAGATGTGCTCTTCCACGGGGTTTGAGAATTTCTTTTCTGGCTTTATCTTTTTGCCACAGCTTGAAAGCGGCCCACATCATAGCAATAAAAATAATAACCGCTACCACGATGCCAATAATGATACCAATTGACAGTTCGTCATTTCCATCGCTCTTGTATCCGGGAATTGAAGTGGGATATGGATGGGAATAGGAGGAGGATGAAGTTGGCGCGCTTGGTGAACTCGCAGAGGTCACAGAGGCCGGGCAGCTCGGACTTGTCCAGGTTGGAGTGAAATTTGGTATTCTACTATTGCGACAGTTATCCTCGAGTCTATGAACAATATCTGCCGGCAAGTCAATGATTGTGTTAGCAAAAATAAGGATAAACCTGTATTGAGAAAGCTTCCAACCTTTGATCTCCCCAGGACCTTCTACTATACAGCAAGTCGATGATTGTGTTAGCAAAGATGAGGATAAATCTGTATTGAGAAAGCTTCCAACCTTTGACATCCTCAAGACCTTCCACTATACAGCAAGTCGATGATTGTGTTAGCAAAGATGAGGATAAATCTGTATTGAGAAAGCTTCCAACCTTTGATCTCCCCAGGACCATCCACTATGCAGCAAGCCGAGGACTCAAAGTAAGTGACACTATGGCATATACATTCGTACTTCTCAGTATGGTCTCCATGGCTGGCCTCGGTGCAGTTTGCGTCTACTATGGCGCTCTCAATACACGAAAACTAATTTGACTATTAGCTTTGGAGGACAGCGAACTTGGTGAACTTCGAGCTTTCGAGCAAGACCCGAAGTAAAACGTACAGCAGAGTCCATCAGTCGGAAAGAGTCGACCCATACATCATGTGCAAAATTCGTCAAATCTTCCGAGTAGCTCATGTTGGTTTACTTATCTTGGCCGTTGAGCCAACACGCATTCAAGAGATTCGAGAGAAACAAGAACAGGAAGCGGACTTTTAAATCCAACTGTACCTGACAGACGCCGAGCCTCATTCGCGCATTAACGCCCCGTCGGGTTCGGTTCAGGCATAGCGCCCGCGGCGGCTTTACAGGGCCAAAGAGCCAGCGTTGTTAACATCATTGCGTCGCTTTGTACATTGCAGCTCTACAAAACCACCCAAGAGTAAAGCTTCTATTTCTTTCTTCTTTAGCGCAGGATATTAATGTATCTGAAGCCTAAAAATTCCTGCTCGCGTAAAGTCTTGACATGACATGGGGCGCATGTTGTGACCAAAACGAGGAACCTCATGTCGGCCTTTTCTTGGCGGCGCATTCCCCGCAGATCAGGCGGACGCTTCCACTTATCGGGCAATTTATTTCCATCTATTTTCGTCTATTTAGTTCCTTAGCGCGTTTTTGATCTATCCAATCGCCTTTAAGTGTTTTCTGGACCTCACTGGCGCACCGGTGGCGTAAACAAACATGGATGCACCCTGCCAGGAGAAATTGGAGAAATTTCAGAGTCTGCAAATTAGCATAGCAGTCCCTTGGGCTCATTTCTCAACCAAAACAACTAAAAAGGAGGATGAATCCGACCCATTTAGTACTTCAGGATAAAAGGGAAACCATTGATGATATACACGGATCCGACGTGGCATCCCGATTTACTTCATCTTTTGAGGAGCGATTATGGTCCAGCCAAGATGGTACCATTAGTGTTATTACCACCCATTCGGTATCTTAAAGTCATTTGAAAATTCTGCTCCTCACAGCCTGTCTTTCATCATCAGGCCAATCGCCCGGGTTTTAAGTTGTGGGCAAGGCTGTGAGAGCCCCTGCCCATCGAATGGTCCGATTGGTGGTGAGATTGCCCCTGTGCAACTCAACCAAAGCCCATGAGGTGTCCGGCAAATTGTTGTCTACTTTTCTCACTGCCTTTTAAGTAACCACACTCCTACGCCGCAAGTATGGGGCATGGTATATCTTCCGGGGCAAATGCACTAGAAAGTTTGAGAATATTTCGCCGCAGTCTACGTGGACTTGCAGATTATATTAGGAAACGAAAATTGAAGGTCGGGACAAATAAACTCTCTCCATTAAAAAGGGTAAGGTTTGTTCAAACCATAATGATGACTCTTAGTTCCATAGTCAAATAAGAATAGGAAATGGGAATTCACACTGGCGACCAGAAACCGACTCACGAACCCCAATGGAATCCGTTATCCTCGGGTAAATAAATACTGTTTCTTGTACTTTTATTCAATTGCACTAGATATGAAGATTGCAGGGACACATTCTGTTTCGTATATAGAGGCATAGCTTTCCCGCTTCTGAAGTCGGAAGGCCGACTGGAGGAGTGCTGATTTTCCGTACCTAGTCCTCTATACCTCTCCAATAGCACACCGATTCTGAAATTTGCTGTTGAAAATCATCTCTTGGCCCCAGGTATGCTTCAGCGCTGAGGGGGTAGTTACAGAATAGAATAACTAGAGCTTGATACTATATCAAGCCTAAGTCCCAAATAAAATCCAATTCTACGAGCTACTAGAAGGCCAGAGCAGAATCCATAAACAATACCAAATTTTTGTCTAGCGATTGCCTAGTCTATTATAGTACACTTTTTAAATAGTGGAACGCGAGAAACAGAAAACGGACAATAAATAAAAGTATGTGAAATTGAATGGTCAGGTTCTATTCTTACTAAATTCGTTCACTTAGAAAGAACGCTTTTCCCTCCATCCTCGGTTAGTCTACTACGAACTTTGATCTTCAGATACCCGGCTCCCAATCTTTGCACATCCTGATTCCCATGTGCGCCCTTCGGTGCTCTAATGATGGCGGTAGGTGAAAAAAGCAATGCCTCTCCCACATGGAGATCGACGATTCTATCAAAAATAGATGCCTCTTCTTCTTCGTCATTCTCCTCTTCATCAGCATCTGACTCGCGATAGACGTCCTCCCCTTTGGCTGCAGCTGCAATATGACTTCTCAATGCACGCAGCCACTCGGGCGACGAGAATCGATGGACGATTACTACGGAGCACAGGCTCAGAAGGGACTTCGATATTGTGGGTTCCTGGGTTGAGACCACGACGCGAATTCCGAGATGGCGTTGGAGTCTGACGGTTGACAGAAGTAGCTCGGTGAAGGATTTGGCTTCTGCTGTATTGTCCATGTACTGGCAAGTGTTAGCGGAAGCCGGACTTGAAGCAAGCGCAGAGGAAATCATACCTTGTGCGCCTCGTCTAGAGCTACTATGCTTCCAGATGTGTTTCTTTCCTCAAGGAAGATGCTGAAGCAGATATTGAACAGCGAGCACGCCGTATCAGACGAGATACATGGACAGGAAAGGTCGACGATTGTGAGTTGCCGAGGCTACATTTATTAGTACAGAGCCGATCTTACAATCTAGGAAGAGATTCATACCTGTTGGTTCCAATCAGTGCCCCGTTTTTTACTCATCTCTTTTCCAAGTCCCGCAGCCTGTTGCAGGGGCATGAAGCTCTCCAACGTCTCAAGGCGTTGGCGAAGAGGTTCAAGCTGACCCGGTAATAAGCCCGAGTCCATGACCTTTTGCTTGAATTCGGTGTAATTGAATGGCGTTCCTAGACTTTGTTGGGTCATTCGCATTTGTCGAAGAATACGTTGAACGGTGTGCATGTAGAGCGGTATTGGACCATTGTCTTGCGCAACGGCCATGAGATCTAACATGCGCTTAGTGTTGAGGTCTCCTTGATCGATCTGCAAGGGCTCAACTTTGATATTGAATCGCGAGTACGTTCCTTGGATTGTTCGAAGGTTCGTAGGGGCGCACAATACGCGTACTTGAACACCAGGATGCGAAGAGAGGAAGGCAGCTTCGCACGGGGATCCTCCAACGTCATGAAAGAAAGTGTCATAATGGAAAACAAGACCTGTCAAAGGCTTCTGGAGTTTCCCGGCCTTGGAAGAAATCAAACAACTTTCTAAGAGACAGGAGAGGGTGTGACTCTTGCCAGATCCCTGCGAGCCGCAGATGAAGGTGCTGGAGGGAGTGGTAATGTTGAAAAAGACCCGGGGGTCTGTCTTGTTCGCAACCTCCTGGTCTTGCTGATATTTTGGCACACGCTGCTTCGTGACCCCTGCCAGTAGACCATACTGCGAAATTTGGTTATTCGAGCCTGATACTTCTGATTCATGAGAGCTATTGAGCACGTCGCCCATGAAGATCGGGGAGAGCGAAG
The DNA here is from genome assembly GCA_002153405.1 of Mycosphaerella populi pn0402. NCBI lineage: Eukaryota > Fungi > Ascomycota > Dothideomycetes > Mycosphaerellales > Mycosphaerellaceae > Mycosphaerella > Mycosphaerella populi. The sequence continues at coordinate 31,655 of KZ119406.1, forward strand.
CTTCTTCATAATAGTTGCTTTCACGATCAAGCCTCAGAAGGCTAAGATGATAGTCCATTTCTCTCTCTGTGTTGAAGATTCAGGTTAGAAAATCCACACCACTAGGTAAACCCAGACACCCACTTCTGGACAACCCATTTGGGGCAACTGGAGGAGCCACGGGAACAGGTTCAAATTTAGCAACTGGAGGAGCCATGGGGAGAAATTCTGGCGAGAACGAATAAGTGGAAGAATCCGTAGGGTTGACTTTGAAAATTTGGTACAGTGAAATTCGAAGTTGATGGAAGAAAGGAGAGAAAATAGGAGCTGAGCTGACGAGTAGATAGATAAATGGAATCTGGCGCGGGGTTCTCAGGAAAAAGCAAACAGAAAAGTAATCTTGGAAGCTGATCAACTTTTGTTTCCAGGTGGGTACTGTAAACACCAGTAACGTGGCTCTTAGCTGAGAGTATGCATAGCGGCTTGACGCACAAGGCAACAAAAGTTCCAAGGTTGTCGAACTAACGTGCCAAGGTGCTGTCGGGGAAGAAAGTACCTTGTCCTTTTTTATTCATCTATCTACTGAAACAGAGGAAAGTGCACGTAGCGTAGGCTTGTAGGGAGACCGAGTCGAAGAGATGAATGAAAGGACCAGACCAAACGACAAGTCGAGGCCGCAACGTATTTGAGGGACCAGCTAGATGTCCATATTTAAGATAACTACGCTGAATCCCCCACTACACTACATATCACACGGGTCAGTTTCAGACGGTACCTACTAGGCGGGGAATCTGGTCAAAAGGCTTCTATATCCGGATGTTCGCTGTCTCCTAACTTCACAAATTAACCCACTTTCATTGATGTTTCAGTCTCGTATTACGGACAGTGTCTTGGTCGTATATAGAACCCAGGTGAAGCCATAGATCCATGCTGACGTCCAGTGGTCGCTGACAATCATTCTGGCATCGAGCTGGGCACCTGGCAATTCCTCATACATATCCCTCACAAGACTCAATAGGAAAAAAATTAATCGTATCATAGTAAGTGTCACACGAGTGATTCAGGTAGAGAAATAAATAAGATTAATACCGATGACAACATGGTCGAAATAACGAATGTATAAGATACTTTCGACGGGACCTGATATTTGCTTGCAGAAGCTCTTGAGCCTTTGACTGACTGAGTGTCTGAGTGTGATTCTAGATTCGCACAGCTTACCTTAATATGTTCCTGCACACCAGCACAGAGCAAGTTCTAGGCTTGATATTGAAACCAGAATGGCCAAACGTTAACAGAAGCTAACTTTGTCGATGTTGGCAGTTGATAATGAATAGGTATCTTGACAACCCAAACAGTACGAAAGAAGAAGCCTGAAAGCCTGTATCAAAATCTAGGCTAGGATATGTGTCGAAGGTCGGACACGCAATTGTATATCAGCGGCATAAATCATGGTGGGAGTAACTGCCTCGAAATTTGTAATCTGTATTCTATATGACCAGATCTGGTCACAATTATATAACTTCTGCCGTATTTTTCGCCAGGGCTTTGCCCGGCCCACGCGGTATCCCTATATCTACAGTTGGTGGTGTTTGATGAAAAGGCCAAAGAAAGCAGCCGCTAAAGAGCAACCCAAAGAAACCACTAGGAAATGTTAGTGTAATTTCCAAACGGCTGCAAGAACATGCGATTGTCCGAAACTCACAATATGTTTGCTTCAACCCAGAAAGATAACAGTCGACAACAATCTCGCGAAGGCGCCCTTCTAGATGAGCAATATAGTTTGTATCCGCGGTAGCACGTTTGATAACCTAGTAAAATTAGCCAAATTTCAATCAGCGTAAATGAATAAGCTTACAGTCTCAGCTCCTGTTCCATGGAGATTGTTCCGGAGTTGCTTTTGGAATTCAAGTCCCAACACCGTATTCGATGATGTGACGCCGGCTGTCATAGCAAAGCTAAGGAGCAGCATGTACCCAGCAGTGGTCATAGCTACCTCCTCTGGTGCCAATGCAGCAGTCATGGCGATGAAGGCCGATGCGGAAGCAATTCCAGTTCCCATACCACCGGGGATAATGTACAGAGATTCCCAGAAGCCAGTGTGGCCATCCCACCGCAAGTACAGTAACACGTAAGTAACAGAGGCGATCAATCCGGCTAGAACTAAGAGGGTTCTATAAGATCCTGTTCGTTTTATGAAGTTCCCAGCGATCAATCCGCCGATTGTGTTGCCCACGACTGCTGGGACAAGGTGCACGCCAGCTGCGGTTGTCGAAGCTCGCTGCGTCACTTGGAAGTAGAGTGGAATGGAGAACATAATGCCTAGTTGGGCTGTGACTTGACAGGTACTCAGCAAGTAGCTGGTGGCCACGTTTGGTCGTCGCAGAAGGCGTAAATTGAAGATAGGCTCTGGGGCAACATATGATTCAACCAGAACGAAGCCAACAATCAGGGACAATCCAACTCCAATGAGGGCGAGAGTGATCCAAGAGGCCCAGGGGAAGGATTTTCCGCCTTGATCCATCAAGCCAGTGAGAGCAATAATCCCACCTCCGATGAGGGCTGTTCCAAGAAAATCAACACGTTTGAGTTGAGATCTGATATCAGTGAGAGTGGTAGGGGTGTCTTTTTGCTCCACTTTTAAGAGTAAGATAACGAGAAGTGCGGCGAGTGCGACAAAAGGTGCTTGCAGAAGAAATAGCCTTGGCATTATTAGCTTCGCGATTCATCAAGGAGTGTTGCGAGCATGACATACCAGCGCCATCCAATAGTGTCAATCAAGAATCCACCCAGAGGGCCACCGACACTGCGGCCCAGTGTCATGGAGATATTGACATAAGCTCTGTAAGTTGCGACTTCGCGCTTGGGTACAATGTCTATGGCGGATTAGCTGTGGGTATGTAGAATTTACGAGATGAACGCACCTGTGATGATCACCGAGCTGATCGTCATTGTTCCGGCGCCGCCCATTCCGCTGATCGCACGGCCCAAAATAACTACCCACATCTGAGAGCCCAGACCACTGTATGTCGTCAGCTTGTATAGTCGTTAAATCACCGTGGCTTATGGCGCATACCAGATAATGCATCCCACACCAAACAAGAAGTAGGATATGAGGAGCATCGGCTTGCGCCCAAAGATGTCGGATAGCTTGCCGTACTGCCGCGCGAATCAAATCAGCGTCTAGCTCTCAGCTTAAGAACTTTATGGCCTTCACTCACCATTGGCTGTGCCGCACAAACCCCCAATGTATACCCAGTAGAGAGCCAGCTGGCATCGCGAAGCCGGTTGAACTGTGACGAGATGCGGCCCGAAGCGGCCATGACCAGAGTAGCGTCGGCATTGGAGATGAACTCGCCTAGACGCGTTGTAAGCTCGGGATGAGTCGCGCTCACCGGCAGAACATCACTTACCTAGTAGAAGCACCGCAATGATTGTCCACACTCCCGTGAGATGAGTTGTTTGGGCCGGTTTGGCATCTAGCGCACCACTCGGTATTAACGGACTCTCCTCGTCCGGGACATGGCTGGAGATGACTCGGTCGGGCTGTGCATCTATGCCGGGTTGAGTCGGGGCTGCCATGGTGTCTCATGAGAGAAGAGGAAAGACATTGGGGAGAAATTTGGCAGGTGAGGGGAGATCGCAATTCTCGTGTTCTCATTGTCGGCGCAAAGCACGTCATTCCCGGTTCCGCTGCGGCTCTTCCGATCTATAAACAATGAGCCTCCGACCCTGCCTGAGTTTTGCCAAACCGCAGCGAGACAACTTAGCTCTTGATCTGATAATACAAAATAATGGTAGGGTCGCACATGAGCCAAGTAACAAGTAAAAGGAATATCCAGATACTCATATGGTAGAAAGAAGTAATTTGGAGTGAGAAAAGGAGCAGAGGCAAACCTTTCACACCGCCTGGTGTGGCAGATGGTGACTCCCAGCTTTCGGAATGCTTTGAGGCACTATCCACGCTGGCTCAGCTGCTCTTCACGTTTAACGTGAAGTAATTATCCAGATTAACTATTCACCTTATATTGATGAATTTTCCCGAGGTCAAAGAAGTTTGCTTCTGATGCTTTGAGTTTATGTAGACAGGCAGTGAAATGGTTACAAAAATATACCCGAGGCCAGCTCACAGTACTTTTCCAGATAAGTTGCAGACGTTGTCGTGCTCTATTTGCTGAATTTAGTTGTCTTGTGTTGCTTGCTGTGATAAACTTGCCTGATGAGCATCGATATATGAGTATATTCAGATTTATATCTTACATATATGTTTCCAAGGTTACATAATATCTACCTTGGTCGAAAGTAAATTCAAGATAGCAAACTGTATTGTTTTGAGGCAAAACCAAGCCTTTAATTATACAATAATGCTAAGCAGTTCCTAACACGACTTTGGCAAAGTGGAGGCTCAAGCCTTGGGAACTGCCTGAATAGACGGAGGTTGTGCAAATTGATCTATCAAGGATTTGCGGGAGATTGTCCGGAACAGATTAGCGTAATTGGGTATCGGCATATCTTTCAAAGGGAGAAAAGGGTGGAGGGGAAGGAAGGGGATCAACCATTCAGCACCGAGACAGGCCATGCCATCAACTCTATAAATGTAGGATCCCCAGACGCCTTGAAAAGAGTATCGATCTTCATAATATCCTCGTCGAATGCGCCGTTAAGGTACCAAAGCGCTTCGAACAGCGAAAGAGTAAGATATAGGTGGGCGAGGATCACAAGGAATGCATTCGGCGTCACATCGGGAGCTCCCAAACTTGCGAGGAACTCCTCCGAGAGCATCTGCGGCCAGCTCATAACCGCTGCATCCTCTAAATCGGCCTGGATTGCAACCGGAATGTCTGTATCTTTCCGGTCATATTGAACAATGTATAGGATCCTCATGTAAATCGATTCGAGAAGGTCGAGTCCCTCACTCAATGCGGAGGACGGCGGATCAATGCGATTCCTGGGAGAGTCTTCGGTCATGGGAGATGGCGGTGATCCTTGCAGGGCCTTTAATCGCGACAGGGCTCCGTATGCACCTTGGCAGAATCGGAATAGCCGTGACGAGCAGCCCGATGGCGGGGTGACGGAGGTAAACATCGAGTCCGGGGACATTTTCCAGTCATCTGTGGAACCGGGATATTGCAGGATCCCGCGGAATGGGCCCATCTTCAGGGTCGTCCAGCACTGTTTGACCACCGTGGTTAAGCCACGGATCAGGAAAATCCAATCCAAGCGGACTTTCGGGTACGGGGAGACGATCGGCATGTGCGAGTCGCTCCAGTTCCGCACCCGCAGGGAGGCAAAGGCGAAGCCAACAAGGAGTAATGATCCGGCAAAGACTCGGTGGCAGTTTGAGTCGGAGAGAGTCGAGAGTTGGTCTCTGAACCCTTGAAGGCCACATTGATGATGTGCAACGACAATCTGCAAGTGGTTATTTGCATTCCGTACGGTGGAGTTCTCGCCGCTAAATGCACCACCAGAAGGTGAGCTAGTGATAGATTGGGTGTCGAGAAGAAAATGATCCAACCCGGCCAGTCCTAGTAACAGATGCATAAGGAATTCATGCTGGGCAGCGAGGCCCGGTATGATTGTCTCCCACACGTTCTGCCTGTACGGATTCAGTGACATGCGTTTGGATGTCTGCATCATGTAATGCGACATGAGCCGGAGATCCAACATATTCATTGGCCCAAGATCAGCCTCGGCATTTGGGACAGACGGGGGTTGCAAATCAAAGTCCAGAGCATGCGGGGAGCCGTCATGGAAGACATCAGGAAGGGGCCTTTGTGGTTGGGCTTCCCCAACAATGGGAAGCTCATCGCGCCTCTCTCTGCTGGGCTGGCGAGAAGTGCTTTTGGGAAAGACACAGGCCCCGCCTCTCAGTTCACAAGCGCCACAGATGGGCTTCGCTTCATCGCACTACAAAAGTTAGAGTCTGTTTGGAAAATAAGGCCGCGAGAAGTAGTACTTTGACTCTACGAGATTTGCACGAGTAACATCCTCGACGAGACTTTGTGTGGGTAGCACGCGATCTCTTTTGCGCGCTGGCGGCATTGAGCAGTCCGTCATTGGCACTCATCTCACCATCAGGGTTCCTTGGGACATGTTGTGCTGTCCGAGGTAACGAAAGGGTTTGTACAAGGAAAGATTCCAAGCAGGACTCGCTTGAGTATGCCATGTTTGGCCTGTTTGACTTGTTTGTGCTATTTGAACTATTTTCACATTAGGCTGCCGTTTAACGTCTATCTCTATTTTCACTGCGATTATCCTCAGACGGCACAATTCCACCTAGCATAGCGTATGCTTGCCCGATTCCCTCGGCAGCATCCCATCCGATGAATTTTCCCGCGAGTTCAAGGCAAGTTCGCCCGGCCGAGGCGTGCCCTTAACGATCTTGCCTGGGTACACTACGAGCAGCAGGATTGCCTGGAGTGCTATAAGAAGCGCGTCGAATACATAGAGCAGGAACTCTCTCTTCATAATATACCCATCGTTTCCCTGCACGAACTCAATCACGCGAAACACTGACCGAATAAAGATCAAGACGCACGCTCCATACAGGCAGTAAAGCATAGCCTCCCACGAGTTGGAGAACCCTGGCTGTGCAGAACCTGTCCGCGGAGAGAGGTGCGAGTTGGCGCGAATTCGGTAGTGCAAGAACGCGCTGGTGAAGATGAAGAACCCGAAGAAAAGGAGCTGCACCGCTAGACCGGCGATCACGATCCGCTCGCCAGTCTCCATCGCTGACAATGAGCCTGCGGCCATGTATCCTCCGCCTGGTAAGTAGTATTAGCTAGTTGCCTCTCGAGTGGGCATGACGATGGAGCGATGAACATACCACCGCATTGTAAGAGGAAGGATACCACGTCGCCAACGACGAATATCTTGGTGATGTATTTGACCCGGATAATCGAGGCCCTCTCAGCCCCGAGGTTGATGATCAATCGCCCCAGAGTCATATATATCGATGCGGCGAACAGAGGCGGGGCTATTAGGATTAGCATCGTTTGCACGATGTATGGTCCCAGAGCGAGTGTATCATAGTGGGAGAAGATCCGTGCAGCGTATCCTGCTGCTTCAACTGTAACGATGCGAACCCAGGTCAGTTTTGACTCAGAGATAGAATTGTGTTACCTACAAAGCAGTCCAATAGTAAAGGGGATGAAAAAGAACGCTCGGTGACGGAAGAGCAAAATGCCATGCCAGACGGACAAGACAACAAAGACGGCGATGAACACCGCAGCTGCAGGGATGGACGGAGTGTAACGATATAGTGCAAAATATTCCTGCTGTGATGTGTCGGCGGAGCTCATGATGGGAAAGAACGAAGGTCGAGAAATTATTCCGAAGGTTGAGAAAAATATTGAATACTGTTCCCATGTTGAGTGTATTCATGGCAGTCTACTTGTACTTGTTTGAGATGTAAGGTTGAGGGGGCTGAGCCATGGTTCGATGTGCAATATCTGACTGCGAAATCTACCCAAATGCGAATACGAGTGGGTCTGCCCTGCCCTCGTATACTCGTATACTCGTATTGGAGGCCGCTTCCCCTTTGGCCACTGATAACTGAGATTGAATGCAGAACGACAAGATATTTTTAGATTTACGTGGATTACATTAACTGTACTAGAAGGCAACACCGAATCGCTCGGCCGCGGCACTCAATGCCTGACGCGCTGCCATTTACCAATCTAACCTTGGAATGTATTATTGACCGAGACTTGAAACTAACATTCCTCTCCACAGCTCCCATCGTGGCCACGGGCGTGTTCAAACTTGAATGACCTGTGGAAATCATCTTGCGCGAGCTCGATACTACTAGTGGGTCAGCACTGCACGCGGAATACAAGGCTTTATGGGCCACCAGGCAATATGGACCGCAAGGGTGGAATAAAACGCCTCTAATGATTACGGGCTAGGGTCAAACGTCCAACGTGCACCATGAACCGCATACTAAGGACTAGATGAGATGATTGGCAATGGGTGTTTTCTACTACCAGAACATCTGCATCACATTCTTGGCCAACTTAAGGCTTTCCGGAACAGATTGTCTCCTCGTTGTCGATATTGTTGGCGTTTTTCTTTTGACTTCCTGGATATACCATCTCGCGGAATTGTTGGGCTTCTGCCAAGAATTCAACAAGAATAGTGGTATTGATGATGATGATGAATTCATTCGCCTAGAGAAAATTCTTTCTTGTATTTGTTGAAGATCGGCATGGTCGCACAAATTTTGCCCAAAAAGGTTGAGTGCTCTAGCCCTTTTGTCTCCGCAGGCCAAGACTATAAATTTACTCATGCTCAACACCCTTCGCATTCAGAAAAGGCATCTCCAAGGGTCATCCCAGTCTAAGTAGCCGGATTTCATGGTAGACAGCGATACCAAAACATACCAGGATTTCGCAATCTTATCAAACTTTTCCCCGGTGTTTTCTTTGCAAGGCTGACACAGCAAAATTCAAGGATTTTATTGAACAATCTCTTCACCAGTACGGCAAAAAGCCAGAGCTTAAGAGATTTTCAGGGCTCTTGATGAGCTGGAGATTTAGAGAATAGAGATATAAAAAAAAATCTACAGCAAAACGAAGCCGCTTGGACCCCAAGATCAAGATTTACGCAAGTTTCGGGCTCGTCTTAGGCCTGAGTTACTGCGACCGAGTTTTTTGATCCAGGGCGGCCTCTAGATAAAGGCTCTGACAAAAAGAGTTCTAGAAGAAATGAATTATTGATAATGAGCAAAGCTATCTGGCGAGATATGTACAAAAGGAAGGAATAAGAACGGCTAGCTGGAAGATCAATATGTTCCCCGGAGAGGAGATCTCCTTGCTCCATGGGGATATCCGAAATCACAATCCATGGATACTTTTGGATCTTAAGGGATATATTCCTGAAAACCTTGATTGTGTGAAAGAGCCGCAGGATCTTTCATAATTTACTCAACCTCTCGTCTTTATACTTCATATCCACCCGCGTTTCAAATTTATGCACAATCTGCTTGCTGAAATATGTATTCCAATCACAAAAATCGACGAGATGTAGATCATCCCCAGTCTGATTCAGTTCATGCAGAAAGCTTAATTTAGTGAGAAACTATTTCCTATCCCCTCATAGGTTAGCGAGCCCGAGATCGTTCGGAACGAGCCTAATGGCGTAATGGGGGCTTTTCATTCGCATACAGACGGGTGGCCGGTGGCTTGAGCCGAAGCCAATTATGCATGATTCATGATTGAAATTGGCCAAAAATGCAGCACTCAGGTACCGTATTGTAGTTATTTAGTCTAAAGCACTGTATCGCCAATAAGGCAAGAATGGCCTAAAACGAATGAACCTATCCCCGGCCGTGGATATAGATAGCCCTTTTCTCCGAAACTTTACTTTGTTGGCTTACCGCTGCTACGGCTGTCCCGCCCGGTCAATTAAGCTTGTCACTTCGCTGACAATGATCGCGATCCAGCCGACACGACTTGTACAAATTATTCTGTTGTCCACCATCTCAGATCTTTAACTTGGCCAAAAACAGAATGTCATGGT